>JAZGTK010005116.1:0-23031 GCA_036877625.1 Ambastaia sidthimunki
ATTATGCACAGTAATAGTCACCTGCACACACAGATATCCTCCTAAAATAGCTACAACTAAAAACTACTTCCAAAAATATTCAGCTTTGATATTAATGAGTTTTTGGAATCATTGAGAACATGGTTGTTCAATAATAAAATTATTCCTCAAATACAACTTGCCTAATAATTCTGCACTCCCTGTATTATACATCCATGGCAAAGAAGTAACCAAGGAAAGTAACCTTTATCCTGGTTTAGTATGTTAATATAAAACAATGCCTAGCTTCACTAAGCTTAAATAAATTATAAGAAATCAAAGGCCAGGTGAAAGTTTTCAGACAAGGCCTCAAACTGGTCAGATGACATATCATAGTTCAACTTTTTATTCCTCCTGGAATGCATCTAATACAGTTAAAGAGACAGTGAGTGATTGCCATAAACACTGCCTAGCATTCTTTTGTTAGTTAGTCTTTTGTTTGTTACTAACCAACACAGGTACAGGCTTATGTCTAGTACGATAAGTGCTTAATACTTACATGCATTTGTTCAGTGGTTGTCCAAAATAAATAATTTTAAATTAAAAAATTAAGTACCATACTTCTAATAGTAAACAAATAATCAGGCATAATTATATATAAGCTCTTTTTGACCTTTAAATGTTGTTCAAGATCATATATCCAATTAAATTCAACAGTTATAAAAAGTTTAAATTGATTAATTGTTTAAAAAGTTATGGTCTGCATTGTTGGTGTCAGTCTCATCTATTACAGTGGGGAAACATTATTGTATCTATAAGTTAAGTCTTTTTCTTGTTGAACTGATACCCATCTCTCCACTCATCTCTGCTTGTGCAGGCAGAGGTAAATGCAATCATCTCCATGCAGAAGAGTGCCAGTATGAGTTGGCCCTTCTTATTCAGGATGTTTTAGATATTTAAGATGTTTTAATTGTGGGATGCTACTGTATATTGAAATCTGTGTGTTAGAGTGATACTAAACTGCCTTATTGTTCCAACTGTCAGCATTGTTCTCATCATTAATGTTACTCGAGAGGAATCAGGCAATGGGACATGTTCGTATGATGGAGATTTGCAATATGAGCCCTGTTAAATCTCAGATGTATTAGACAGAGTTTGTGATAAGGATTGAGATGGAGAAAGAGAGAGAGAGAGAGAGAGAGAGAGGTAGTGTGAGAATGTGCAACTAGGGTAAACCAAGTAGAAAGTGGATTAATTATAATTTTATCAGTGTTGGTGTTTTTTGTGATATTCTTTGGTTGATACAATGTGTAACATGCCAATTACTCAGTCAAAATGATACACTAGTGAAAACATGGCCATCATCATCCATTGCAAAGAAGGATATAGAAAGATATAATGCCCTGTTACGTTTGTGCTATGATATTCATCATTTTTAATTTGGATACTAGAAGACATTTTTAAGCCATGATGTAACAAAAGGCAAGAAGGAATTGGAACTACCATTTGTAATAAAACATTAGCTTCACAAACAATAAGAAGTTGTTTTCCATGTTGTATTCATATGTCGTGTTGGTAAAAAGTTATTACTTCAAAATGCTACAGCTGTAGTTGGTTGGCACCTAAAGATGTTTATGTTGATTAGATTTATGATTATCCTATATGGCTTCTCTAATTCTATATCATGAACATTGTTAAATCCTTTTGTCTTGCTGTATCAGAATTACCTCATTTATTAGGCCCTAAAATGTTTTTAAAATAGGTGATATTAGGCATTAATTGGATTCAGGGGAATACCATAGGCAGTACATTACATATACAACTAGCTTGTTGTGAGTAGTTAGTGTAAAACATTATATTACCAAAGATGGCATTATAAAATTTTACTTAACCATGAGGACAGAACTGAAAGATGATGGGATCTTACAAACTTGTAATTTCCTATTTTGTATTTGTGGGTTATATGACTGTGAAAACAGAAATAATGTTCCTCTTCTGTGACACTAAAATAGGTTTATGATAGTGAGAAAGAAAGAAGTCTCAGCATATGACAGGAAGAAGCCTTTCAAATATATATGGATGAGATAACCAAATGCTGTACAATAAGAGTGACCTTCTACCTAATTGCAGGAGCATCTAATCTGACAGAAGGTAGGTAAGTAAAGGTACAAGCCCTTTAATATATTCCACCTAAAAATCCTGTTTTAATAACAAATAGGTTAAAACAGAAGTAACACTGCAGTTTTCAAATCATTTAATGGGGTCTAGAAGTCAGAAACGATAAATTTCACAGTTCTGACCGTACTGAGTGGTGGCTCGCACCCGCATCCACTACAAACTCAAATGTCATCAAAACCACCTACTGCATGAATCAGCCTGAGCATTTTTGATTTCCATGGATACTTACACTCAAACTTCATCAGCAGATATCATCAGTAATAACAACAAGTTTTGAAAACAACTTATCCAGTGGTAAGTGTAATTGTTATCCGTGTGGGATGGAACCAGAATGCATCACAAGTTTGCGACAAGGTTACAGTAAGTTACTGCTGATAAATAACATTCCAAATTACAAGAGATGTAGTTTAGACAGCAAAAAATGCCTTTTGCCAAGTAAACATAGCAAGTGATACATTTCTTTTCAGTTAACTTCACATAGTTGTCAGACTAATGCATGTTAAATCATGCAGATGTTGTGGTTTTAATGTAGGGTGTAGCTCTTTGAAGTACACTATAAAAAGCTAAACTGTGCATTCATTTCCTAAGGCACTACTTCTAACTGATCTAGCCCTCAAAAAAATCTTTTATGTTAGAACAGCCTATGTAGTCGGGTTGAATTATATTGTAGACTTGCCCAAAAGCACAATTTTAGGTTACCTGACAGAAAAACGGTGTACTTTGAAACAGAAAAACAAAATAGGTGGTTTGTTCATTAAACGTGTAGTAAATGAGTCAACGGCATTTATAACAGATACAAAAAATTTCACATCCACACCCAGAAACACCTACTTGTGGCTTTTACAATAAATATAAATTCAAGTCTTTACAAGTTGAGAGGCCTGAGTAACACATACAGTATCGTTTCTGTGTCCCAGCAAGTAAGTTCCTTACTCATTTTTGGGCCATTTTTAGCTCTGCGCTCTATTACAGTGTAAATTTTTGTGGTGCAGGAGCTACACGACCAATGGTACAGAGCCCATGTTTCAGGGACCTCCCTTTTACACAAGGTCTTGTTTGGGTGGCTGATCACTTCTTCCTACAGCTCCTAGCCTGCCGCTTTTCTCAACCAAGACCATGTATGGTCAGGGACTAATAGAGAGTGGATGGGAGGAGGGACAACTGGGAACTGTCAAGGTCCCAGTGGTAAAATTAACTTGAGAGTAAGTATTTATTTTGAGGACCAGCGTAATTAGAGCTGAACAGGAATGAAAAACAGGGAAGATAGGGTAATATTTAAGACTTGTATACTTCCACAATCAACACGTGGTTTAGAAATGCTAAGACACCAGATTATATATATGTAATATCCCCCTTTTGAAAATGAGGGTGAAAATGATGGTTTGGTGGTAATGAACTATGAAATAAATTTAAAAGAATATTGTACCACAGATAAAGTTATGCTATTGGATAACTTAGTGATTTTTTTAAACAGTTAGCTATGGCTCTCTAACCTCTAGAGAAAATACAAAGAGTACATTTCTTCCCAAATTACTTGCAAGAACATGCATAACACTGTCTTGTCTCAGGGGCTTCACTGGTTTATGCTGTCAAATTTTCCTGCTCACAGTAGCCTGTTATTATTTAGGATATTATTAATAATCAGTAAGTATGAGTAAATAAAGAAACACACAAATGCAAATGATTGATGAATGTGTTTAATTAAATGTTCTTTGATACCAAGCTTCTAATTTCGCTGTGACCTATTGTCTTGTCCAAAGTCTGTATATTAAAGGGAGACGTTTAGTTATTTTAATAAGATCATTATCATTCATTCCTGTTGGACTTGTTTCAGTAGCTATTAATCAGTAGCTATTACTACGCTTAATATTATGGTGCACCCTGGAAAGGCTGCATATAAGATGGTTCCGAGACGTTACCAGTAAGACTCCATTCATGGCACTACAAGATTTGGCACTCATCTACATTGTGCACAACGTGACTAACTAGAGGGTTTATATTAAAATCAACGCGGCTGTCTCCACTGTAGGAGAGTGACTGGCACGCTGGCTTACTGTACGGTTTCATGAAAGCTGTTTGAGGCTGTAGTTAGATCTTACTTACTGTCACTTACTGTGTTTAAGGTGCGTTTGACTGTACACAGATTCTTTCATTTTAATGAGAGCGTTCTAATTTTGTCGCGGCGCGCGCGTGCAGTAAAGAAGATTCCGATTAATGAATGAATCCACTCCGGATTTTGTATTTGTCTCGATGCAGTGGCGCAGTACTGTATCATGTTTCCGTCCTCGCCTCCTCCTCCTGCCGCCATTTCACATGATCGAGACTCATAATACTTTCACTTAGCGTGTCATGGTGGAACAGAGTCCTGCTGTAATAATGATAATATACTGTATGCGCTACTACTAACCGTGTTTTCTGGAATTTGCGCTAGCCTCTATTTTTTTCGTCCTTTATAGCTTCTACCCTAGTCAAAAATGTATTTTGTTTTAATTTAGCTTTATTTATATGCTGTTATCAAGAGTTTCCAAGCGTACAAGAAATTTAAAACACATTACAACAGCAGGACGGTGTATATATTGTATTTTTTTTCATGCCAATATGAATTAAACGGTAAACTGAAATTCTGAATAAGCGTTTGAAAACTCCATAACCAT
This sequence comes from Ambastaia sidthimunki, assembly GCA_036877625.1. Lineage (NCBI taxonomy): Eukaryota > Metazoa > Chordata > Actinopteri > Cypriniformes > Botiidae > Ambastaia > Ambastaia sidthimunki. The sequence continues at coordinate 4,791 of JAZGTK010005116.1, forward strand.
TTTAACGCTAATAAACAGTTTCTATTTTTTAATTGTATGCTCCATTTGTAGAGTGGGTTTCCCTCTAATGAAATATAGACTAATTCCTTGTTTAATAAAGATACAACATAGCTTAGACTTCTAACACATAAATGTTGTGCCAGACATACCTTAATATATAAGTTAAGGTCCACAATTTATAGCTGCAAAACTTTTCAGAAACGACCTTATCTGAAACAGATTTAATAATTGATAAATTGCTTTATTAGATTATTCTTAATTGTGTAAATATCTGGGTTTACTGAAACTATTTCATGCTTTTTAAAGATTTGTTTCATTTAATGACTTTCAGACTCATGCGTATCAGGACAAGCAATGCTTCTGTTAGCAATGCTTATATATGCGTCTATGAGTTTTAAAATGTAAACAATTTAAAGTTTTGACTCATTTGATCAGTATTTGATCACTCATTTGCTATATTTTTATTTACAAAAGTACAATACTTAGCTGTTATAACTGCTAGAATAAACAGAGGTTTTCTTAGTCCCTCTAGAGGTTATGAAACGACCTGCAGAAATGTTTATTGTTTAAGAATACACGTTTGACACAGTTTCCAATTTCCCTTTGTAATTCAATGCAATGTAGACTTTGTAATTCATATGTAACTTAATAAATAAAATAATTAATATAATTTTCTAGGAAAGAATCAAATGACCATAAATAAAACAGGATGGATTTGAGAAAATGCACTTTACGCACTTTACTAAATTTGTTTAAAACATTTTAATCTGTGTTTGCACCATTGCGGTAACATAATATGGGGTAAAGTACTTCGATTTGATTTTGGAAATTACAAATTTTAGGTCTTTAAAAAATACCTAATGTAGTTTGGAAAAGTGTCCAACAGATGGCAGCACGTAACTTTACTTTCGTGAAAGTCGTCCTTTGAAGGCAGTTAACCAATGGAGGAAATGTATTTTTGTAATAAAAAATTTTTTTTTAAAACATGACACAGTATAGTCTAATAGTATAATTCATACTGCTTATATCTGTACTTATATCTGTATACTTTACTCATGATTACATATTAAGTTCTGTTATTTCAGCAGGAACTCACACGTATACAAATCAGACTGGTCCAATCTTTGTTTTCTGAGTTTCGGACTTTTGCACATTGGCACAATAAATCACATTTTATTGATTAGTTCAAAGTGTTACTGAATGTTTAGTTTCTGTAAACCATAGCTGTCTGTTTTCATTAAAAGTATTCTGCTATATGTACATTATGTTAAAATGTTATATGACCTTTTATAAATGGAATATATTGTTAATGTAATCCTTTTTTATAAAAGTATTTTTAAAAGATTGCAAACACAGATGTGGACATTTTGTAGGTGTTAAGAACTAATAATAATGTTTAAATTAGTTGGTTCCATGCATTTATTGAGACATTCAATGTTTAATTGAAACAACTGAATTGATTCTGAGCATAACAATTCTGTAAAATTTTGCAGGAAAAAAAGAGACACCTGTGATGTTTTGAAAGTTTGAGGGTGAGGGGTGTTCAGGGTAAATTGAATTGGGAAACTATCAATATAAGTTGCCATATACTCTGTAATAAAGATAAAACTCGGGAATATTTTGGTCTCACCACTAGGTGATGTCAGAGCACCTAAAATACCCATAGTTACTCTGCACCACTGCCCCGGGTGACCCCTCTGCTTTGCTGTCTGTGTTTCAGACCAAAAAACAGGTCAACCTACCCTAACCTAGTAAACATCAAATACAGGAGCTCCATACAGCAGTGTGAGTCTGGCTTTACTTGTCCATAGTTCAAATACAGGTCATTAAACAATTATACATTGATACCTCAGTGGATGCAATATCTAGTTTGTCTCAGGTGAGGTTAGGCATAAAGATAAAAAAGTACCCAATGATTAGACAGCATCTAGTCTGATCCCTGCAAAAACAGCACCCAAACAATTTATTCTCTGTTAGAACTTTCTAGATTACAAGAAGTAGAGTACATGTAAAAATGACAATCTGATCTACAATCTGTATACTGACTAAAATAGTTTAGTTGCTTTAAAGTTGAGAAGGAAAGTCTTTGATGTCTGCAGTGACATCTATACAAAAGGCACCAGTCCCCGGAGATCTCTTGTATGTTGACATGTCTAACTCCTCTGAAGTGCAGAGATGCATGTTAAGACAAGGCCCACACTGGTTTGCAGCATTCCTGTAGCAGAAGCAAGCCCCCACAGCACATGATTAAAAAAAGAAAGGATATGTTTATGGAACTTTAAGAAAGATTTTAAGGTTAATTGACCAAAGTTATATTTGAAGCATGTCGATTTTCTGGTCAAGTACCTTTTCTGAATTGTATTTTATTCATACAACAAATTCAGCCTATATATGAAAAGTACTAATGCTAATACTAGTACTAATACTAAATGAATGTCGTAAAAATGAGACCCAAATTATTCAGTCCTACAAAGCAGCATGTTTGGCCCTTAGCAGCAATTGCTAAAATACCCTAAAACTGATTGCTAAATTCTCTGCACGTCCTCATTGGGTTTTTTTTTCATTGTTTTTTCCTAGTTTTTTTGTGCAAATAGAGGCACTACAGCTGTGCTAGTCTGACCTGGTGAGCGCAATCTAACCAATTTAACTAGGATTTAGTGGTTAAAAGAATGTTATGCTTATGCTGCTGGGCTAGCAGGCTTCTACTCCACTGTTTATTTGTCTTTGGGGAAGTGAATTGTTTTGATAAGTTCTCTCTGGGACCTTTAGAGGTTCTGATCACCAGAAGATTATGTAAACTATGCATGAAGAAGTACAAACAACAGACTTGGTCAACTGTCAGTGCAACAATAATAAAAATTTAAATATGATTCATTACATTTTAATAATGAAATCCAAATAATAGTTAATTCCCCTTTAATTTTGTTTTTGCTGCACAAAATGATACAGTTTGTGCATTGATATCAGTGCATTTCCGGTAAGGTAAGGCACACATAACCATCCTGTGATTTGTCAGCTTGGCCCATGCTACACACCACAAATAAAGCACTTGTTTTACCTTATGCATTACCTACCAGTGAAGAAACCACACAACAGTTTAGAGTTGTTAAATGCACTATTTTTATTCATTAACTAAAAGCATGGTGGATGTTGTTTTTCAGAAGATATTATGATCTCTGAATAAAAACCAATGTTCCCATGTATTTCCTTTGAATATTGGACTTAATAGACCTAATACAACACTCAGTCCCAATACAACACTAACTGTATCATCAAAATCAGTTAAGAGTTCCTTTTCCAGTTATGACTGTCTTTCTCCTAAGTATATTGATGCATTTATTTGATTGATATGATGTTTTAGGACTAACTGGTCTAGTTTAAAACACTATGTGGACCAGGGTTTTGTAAATTAACCTAATTTTCCAAAAGGTGTTTTGGAGTGATGCAAAAAGTGAAAAATCACAAACACAGTTACAGATGTGATAAAAAATAATTTATTTTCTAAACCAGTTACACAAATATGTTTTAATCTTTCCTTTTGTACATACATTTGATATGATGATATGATGGTATAAATTAAATCTTACCCCCCTCCTTTTTAGTAATTGTTAATTTACTTATTACATTTATTAAGAATCTCTCAAAGGGTGATATTTTGTGTCCTCTCGTTACATTCTATGAAATCATACATAATAAACTCAACATGTAAAATGTAAAACACATTTAACAACCTGCCTGACATTTTTGAAAAATTTGCTTTTCCTACAATTACTGTATTATAGTGGCCTTTTGCCCTAATATAAACAAGTGTGGTGTTGTGTTTATAAGAGCTATTACAAAAATATGATGATATTGTGAAATTTTAGTCTGCATTACTGAATGCACAAAACTTATTGTAATTTAAGGCTATCTTGAACTAGATTTCTTAGCCCAACGCACAAAACAAATGCTAGATATAACAATCATTGTGTATTTGTATTTTATATGTAACAACATATAACCTCCCTGTGTGACAACTAGCCTCAGTCTCCATTATATGTTTATAATGTGTTCGATGTATAAGAAGTTGTGCAGGAAGTCTTTAGATTGATGCAGAACGTCAAAACAATGTCAATTAAACAGCCCTCTGTCATATGAAGATATACACTTCTGCTGCTCATGAAACTGATCATCCCAAGTATTCATCTGGGTCTCCATCTTCACCAGGTCTTTCACACAGCTACTGTATGCACACACATGATATAAGGTGAGACAGATATTGCTCAATACTCTTAAGTTCTGCTGTGCATCTGTGTTGATATCTCTCCTGTAACTTTAGAAGAGACATATGTTAGATTACTAGGGTCTGTTCCACAGGAGAAAAAGGTCTCATGGGTTTGATAGGTTTCTAGAATAACAACTGAGACATTAAAAAGATCTCAGTTGTGATTTGTTATTCTTATGGGTAGATTTAATATTACCATTAATATTACAGAATTTATAAGTATGGTGTTATAGTTGTTTAGATGTTGTTAAGTTCGTCCTTGGTCCTCAGATTAGGATAATATACTTTCTTCTCTCTCAAATGTGGTTGTTAGGTCAGATCCACAAAGGGCAACTCACTTTCTCTTTAAATGGGCAAATACTATAACACAGGAACAATGTTCTAGTCATGTAGCAGAGAAGAGGAAGTTTAGCAAACAAAGCACCTTTCTCTGTTCCAAATGAACACCCCTCCCACTGAAACTGGCCCTTAGCTCACTGTGGTGCCTTACATCATCTGTGTGTGATGTCACAGTTGATGCATACAATGACCTCAGGCTAAAATGAACGACCTTTCCATCTGCAGTCTGATACAGTCATAGACATTCAATCCCTGATACACTGACAGAAAGTTGTTTAATTTCAAATCACATATAAAGGTCATTATAATTTGGGAAGACTACAAAGATGTTTAACTGTTACACTTTATTCAGGCAAAAATGTACAAAATGTTTAGCATGAGAGCCGTTTGGTTATGACATTCCTTTTATATTTAATAATAGATCATTTCTTACAAACAAAAACAGTTATAGAGTAATAGCCTATGCAGTTATAGTATTACATTTATATAGGGAAGTAATAATTTGGGCTCTGTTTTGATGTCACAGCTCTGACCTGACATACCCTCATTCACTGCCCTAGGAATAAAAGCATGCAGTGGGGTCTGAGTCCAGTGTGTGTGTGTGATTTAGGGGCTTTGAATTTGTCACAACTCATCAGTGAGGCTGCTAACTTACTGATTTAGAGATGCTTCATTGTCAAGCTAGAAATAAACTCTGACTCCCTGTTGGGTGGTTGAGTACTACTGCAGAGAGATCTACAATATTATTACCTCCTATGCTTGCATGGGTAGTCTTAGTCTATATACTGACATGTTGGGGCATTAGGTAATGTGTTTATAGGACTAGATATTCTTCTGCCATTCCACTTTTCCTGTCAGGAGTGTCCTTGGTGAATTCTGCCTGGCTTTAATTTTGCCCAGGGGCCTTTGGGCTTTGTTAGGAAGCTACAGCTGCTGATATGGATAAGCTGTAATCCAATCCACAAACTATAGCACTCCTATAGGGTCATGTGGGACCCCAAACACCACAGAGAATCATTGGCAGAGAGCTGCCCTATTATAATTGCACTGATGAGGTAATTGAGGATATATTTAGACTTGTATAAATTGGTGGGTGGGAGCACAAGAGTTAAGAGGGGAAAAAAGAGAGAGAGATTTAGGATCATTTAGGGAAGGTTTTTTTTACCATGCCACAGATGGGTGATAATCCAAATAATACACTGCATATTGTTTGTACATTAGTGCTAACCAGATACTGTAGATGATCTCATTTAGCTTTGTGTGAATGTTACTTCACACAGCCTGCTGCCATGCAAATATATTAACTGATCACATTTGATCAACGATTGCTGTGAGTCTGTTCTTCAACATGGATACTTTAGTGATGCAGCTGTTGGCACTGGTTACCATGGCAGCAGTCAGCATCATCTCCCCAGTGAACAACAAACATGCCCAAGCACCATCGTCCTCTTAGGCATTATTACACCATCATTAGTGCTGAAAATTGAAAAGTATGATGTAATAAGAGCTAATAGTGTTTCAACCTACTGTGTTATCTGAGCTTTAAACATTTAAGTTCCACAAACTGTGTCATTACTAGAAATAAAGGCAACCGTTTGACATTTAATGCAAACACACACAGCAGTGCTTGCATCTAATTCTAAACTTCACATTGTGTGGGAAGATAATAGCTCTGTTTCTAAACCTAGAGCAAGTGAGTTATAAAGGTAGCTGCATGCATTTTAAGACTTCAATATAATCAACTGGTAACCTTTTAAGATACTGATGTACAATACATTCCTTCCCATGTGTCACACCAGTAGTGCTCTGCATGGTGGACTCGCAACTGCTTTTAATAAAGTCTGATACTAGCATGTTGCTTAACTATCAGTATTGTACCCATATAGGTCACACAAATCTTAGGCAAAATGTAGCATTATTAATTGTGCTTAATTTATATGTATCAATACGTTACAGTATTAAATGGCATATAAGTACTGTATATTTATAATTGACATTTCCTTCATGCCCCTTGGGTTTTTGTCAGCTGAGCTGGAAGCAATGCATTCTGGGATTGCCTTATCTGCAAAGAATACTTAGAATGTTGTCCAGAATCTGATCAAAATAAGCTATCTTTGACGGCAACATAAGTAAATTATTCTACCTTTTTATGATGCATTTATGCATCTTACTTGTTTTTTTTGGAACAGAGCAAATGTTAAACAACAGTGAGATTATGCTACCACATTATATAAATCCCACTGCCTTCTACAATTCAAGCGGCATAGTTACTCTTTTCTGGCTGACTGGACACATGCTGTTAGGTTAAGTGCAATCTGCTGTTTGTTCACACTCCTCTCAGGGTCAGGAGAGCACAGCCCTGTTAGTATGACTTCACATAACTGCTGGGTTGACTGCTGGGCCACACTGTGTCACAAGCAGCCTAGTGTAAACATGTGGTCTATCCCCTCTGGAGAGAACACTTGCTTGACAAGCAAGTGCTTACAAGTGATGAAGCCAAAGATAACACTCAAGATTTTCTTGCACCTTGCAAGTTACCAAGGAGACAGACAGCTAGTGTTAGTAGGAAGCAGATATTTAACTCATTTTATATTGTCACCTTGGAATAAGGCTGCGTTCTGTTGTAATTTTGCATTCTCGTTTTAGCAAAGAAAGCATTACAAATGATTAGTTATCAAATATTTGTCAGGAAATAAATGAAATGTTTTATTGAAAAACGTACATGCATTTCTAAATTGGTATGTCTCTTTTATTAGTGTGATTATATCTGTTATTCTAACAGCTGCATGTTTCACAAAGCATCAATGAAAGAAAGGAAATCTGAAAAGTTATTGTGGTCAATGCCACAAACTTACATTTGACATAGAAAAGTCCAGAATCTAAATGTTACTGCATTACCTTTCTTCTTTTAAAATGTTCAAAATCCTAATATTTTTTCTTGGTTAAAAAAACAGATTAGTAATGTGATTTCATATCATTGGACCATATGGTATGAATATATCAGTTTGGCAGTTCAAAAAGAAAACAATTATATACATATGCAGTGATATTTATATTAGAAAGATGTTCATAGACTGTACATTGCTGAAGTACATGATAAATATAAAATGTGTTTTTTCATAATGCACTATGTACTGTATAATGAATAGTCTATGTGTTCAATAATCATCATAATTGCTAGTTATGTTATCTAACTTAAATGGCCTTGATAAAAACTATTGTGGTCATGATTATTCCTGTAACCTTAATGCTTTAAAGAAGTATAACTATGAATAAAAGTGTACTTATTGTACATACCTATTTCATATGCCCAATAGTTTCACCATAACAAAGAGGACTGAGAAGCATGCCGCAGTATTTTCAAGGTTATTTTCTGATTACCTGTTTGACTTCCACAATGTGGAGCTGGAGGCAATGCCCTAATTTGAAGAAAAGGCTGACTGTGTCACAAATGTATAAGGAAGAGGGGTGTGGAGTGAAATGTGAGGAGTGTGTGTGTGTGTGCAACAACTTGACAAATCTGAGCAAAGCCTCTTCTGGGGTATGTCCTTGGGGTAAGTTTTTTAAATTGTAAAAATGCTGTGGGTTAGGTGTGGGTTAGGGTTCGGTTATATTGTTTATAACTAGCTGTGTATATAATCAACGTAAGTATATGTAATGTCCCCTTTAGAGAGTCAAGTAAATGTATATATGTGTGTGGGGGCGGTTACTAAATTTGTACCCAGAGGTCAGCAAAACCTGAAAAATCTGAGCAAAATCTCCTTTTGAGGATGTCCTCGTTTGTAAAAACACTATAAAAAGGTATTAAATTATTTTTTAATTGTATCAATGCAGAAGGTTTTCTGTTAGAGTGTGGGTTAGAGTTATAATGTTTATTACTAGCTGTGTATAAAAAACAGTATATGGTAAGTAAGCCTGTGTATGCTTTTCAGGTTTTGTATCAGGTGTATATGTTCCAGGTTTTAATGATAGAAAGATTGCACAAAATTATTTCTGGTTGACAATAACAAATAAATGACATTTACATTTAGGCATTTAGCAGACGCTTTTATCCAAAGCGACTTACCATGTAAGGAAAACATGAGATTGTAAGTAATTATTTCCTTAGTTGTCATACAATAACACTTTTTATTTTATTTGTTCTTCAAAAAAAAAGAATATTTGTGTTACAAGAATATTAAGAAATTTGGAACAAAGTAATAAATAAGAATTTTTCATATTAAAATCTCATACAATGAGCTGGGCTGAATCTGCCTTTATGTTACTGGCTTAAAGCACATTTACTTAAAGTATTAAAAAAGTGAGTTTGTAGATCTTGAAACTAATGCCTCACCCTGCATGTAGACCTATTATTAACTACTCTTTATATTACCATCTGCTAGAGGATTCATGTTTATTAGACAGCATTTTAACAGCACCCAAGTTGTCACATAAATTATATTACATAAATATATGTTTCCAATAAATTATGTAAATTATGCCGTGGAAAAATCATATTTAATTTTGTTGCCACCTAACACTTTACCCACAATCTGCCTAGTCATTTGGTATTTGCTGACAATAGATTTTAGTTTTAAAAAATAATTTGTACATATTATGTACACGAACTGTTGCATTCCCATGTATGTCAAATTTGATTTTTGTTTTGTTTTAAATTTAATTAAAGAAATCAATATCAGTCTGTATAGCTCAATATAAAACAAAATACAACAATGTTTAAGAAAAAAGAGTGCAGTGAAAATTCACTTACCTTGCTACAAATTGTTGGGAACAGTTTGAAAATGATGCAGTGGGATTTCAGTCCATGACTTGTACAATAAAGACTTGCTGTAATGCCAGAAAGTGAGAATTCATCTGAGAGCTCTGCAGCTTTATAAGTCTTGACTGCACATCAGTGCCACCTAGATTTAAACACAAGAAAATCTGGTTGGTTCTTGTTATTATATGTAGGAGGAGCTCAGTATATGATGTAAGCTTTTAATCTAGATTAATGGCATTACATTTTAAATTACGCTGCATTTTAACTTCCGATATGGAGTTTTTTTAGGAACAATATTTGCAGGATATGGGGTCTTTTTGGAACTGCTACAAATGCACTAAAGCTGATGAAAGCTAAGCAGGTCAGTATGAATGGCTTCAGAGAATCACCTGACCTATCTTCATGTTCATGTACAAAACAGGTTATGATGTAACAAACCAAACTTAATGTAAATTCTCCTCACCAATCAGATTGCTGGGCTCTCAGTTAGGCTAAATCTGCCAGCAAAAGACAGGCCTACAGTTGCTATTTTGCAGTTATACACAGTATCAGAAAGGAAGGAAGTAGAAGCTGACACCTACCAAAGCACAGTCACTGAGGTATTTTTTTTTACATTTTGTACTCTCACATTGTACACAAAAAACACACGTATTTGTAAGCTAACAACCTGCTAAGCAGTAATAATGCTTTAAGCTTAATAACAAGTTTAAATAAAGGTCAAAAATACTTTTCTTTTACATAACAGTAAGCATTAGTTTAAGAGTAAACCAGTATTTGTAGGAATAACCCAGATTGTCACATAGCTCCGGTAAGGTAATACCATTAATAAACTGTTGGAATAAGCTTTTAACACGCTCAGTTACACATAAAACACACAGAGGGACACTGCAGAGCTGGGGGTCACGGGGTCACACGCCACATGCATCAGCAGCATCGATTTCTGCCTCATCTCCTGCCGTCTCTACGACAGAATGAGTAATTTGTGCCTTCTTCACGTTGAGCTGCCTGGAGACAGGAAGTAGTATGGTGTCATGTGAGTCTCTCCTTCATTTGGACGGCTTCTGGTCACCTTCCCCCTATCATTAGCTCAAAAAGTCAAACAAATAGGTAAATATTTGATTTGTTAAAATAAAAGAAAAAACGCTGTTGGCAAACACTGGTTTTATTGGACTGTTCCAGCGGAAAGGAGGAGAAGAGTTGGGTGCCTTGAGTTGCACCTAAAGTGTGGCTGCTCTGAATTAAAGCATTGGCCTCATAGTTTATCCCAGCTGTGGGAAAACTGCTGCACCAGCTGCAGCAGAAAGAGTGAAGGCTATATTTAAATAAAGTGAAAAATGAGCAGAGGGAAGATACTGCAGACCGAGCTTCTACTGTTCTGCTTTATTAGAAGCCGAGAAACATGTAAAAACAAACAATCCCTGATAAAATGTAGTCTTTCCTTTTGCAAAAAACATTGCATACATATACAAATTTCAATATGTATGGAAATATTTGTTGTACTACTGTAACCCTTGAGAACAAGCCTGCACATTGTGTATGCCCTGCATCCGCGGCTATAGTGTAACATTACACCTGACCAACGCTTTTTGAGGAAGTCATTTTCTTTCATTATGTGTGTCTGATCAGTAATATTAAAACGTGCAGATGGACACTAAATGGACAGACATATATTTGATTTAGCTCTTAACTTTAAGCACAGTGTGATAATCATTTGACAAATTACTTTCAGTTTAGGCCAACTTAATATTTTTAAATATCTTTTTTATTAAGACTTAAGACAAGCATTATTCATCAAGTGATTGTTATAATGTGCCATCTAACATTTCTTCAGGACAAATAATAACATATTATCTAATACACAATGAGATACTGACATAATTCAGTTACTCTCCCACACCACTGCTAGATAAACAAGATTGTAATAATCAAAGGGTGCCAATGTTACTTTCTTAAGGCCATTGTGGATTTTTAATAGCAATAAGATTCTGTGAGTAAACAGGACCATCTATGAGACCAGGGCAAGTGGGGCTCTGGGCCGCTGGGACAGTGCAGGATCACGTGACTCCCCATACCAGACGGCAGCAAAGCAGGGGGATTTCCAGATTGGTTATTATTGTTGCAGACAGGAAAAGACTCCATTTAGATGCCAGAGATCACTGAGAAAGCCCTCACACGGTTCATCTTAAGAGCTTTAAAGCAGAGGTAATGGAGACTGAGCTCAGTATCAGAGAGAGAGAGAGAGAGAGATAGAGAGAGAGAGAGAGAGCAAATAGAGAGAGGACAAGACGGGGAGAGAATTACATAGAGCGAAGGATTGTCTTTTGTCATTGCTTCAGGTGGCAGTCACAAACATTTCTCATCTTTACTTTAAGAAGCATTTATTGAAAGAAGATAATGTAGTGAAATGGCATGTAATTAAGCAGTGGCAAATTGTTTCTGTATTAAATTGTAATTATCTAACCAAATCAAGTAAGTAAACCCATAGAAACGTAAAACAGATTGTCCACATAAATTTATTTATTTTTAACATTTATTTGGTGAATGGATGTTAAAATTTCTGCTTTACTCAACATAGCAAGGGTAAAAATATAAACAGTCAAAGATGTGTACATTAACACAAGGGGGAGAGCTTACACACTCTGAATTATATTGTTGAGATCAATAAATAAGACTTAGAGACAGACAGAAAGGAGACATGAGAATATAATGCAACATTAAACAAGAGTAGTTTTTACTATGCTGATTAACATAATTGCTGTAACATTTAAAAAAAGCAAATGGCTAAATCTTAAATTACTCTAATTAGACCTATTAGGCTAACCAGCAGGTTAATCCCAGAGAAACATCATTGGCAAACAGGTATGTTTGTCTTTTAATTTTTAGTCCTTAATATTTGTGCCAAAGACATTTTAAAATAATTGCAGCCAATGTGATGCTAACATGTCAGACCATAGTTAAGTTTTGCTACTGTAATTTTTAGAATACTACTCATTGGCAAATTCATTACAAAATTATTCCAGGGGGATAATGTGTTCACATAAACATTGTATAGACTATAGCTACCCTCTGTTTTGTGTGGGGGAGAAAAACTGTATTCCTGCTCTGGGGAAATAGTGTCTGGACCTGTGAACTTTGCAGATCACCTAAAATTGCCTGAGAAATGTCATTTGACTCCCCATTAAACATTTATTGATTCAATCATTTATTTGCCGTTCAATTCATTTATCTGAGGAACTGGACAATGTCTCATATTTGTGTGCACTGTAATGATAGATTATAATTGCATAATTGTAATGGTGCCTGGTTATGAATATGGGCTGCTACCACAAAGGTTGCAGGTTTAATTCCATACAGCAGTGACCCACGAACAGGAGAGTGCCTGAGATCACAATCCTGCTCACACCATTTTGCCCTTGAGTGAGGCACTTAACTCCAGTTTGCCCCAAGAGGCCCTGTGTATGCAATTAGTGTAGCTACTGTAAATGTCTTTGAATGAAACGTGTCTGCTAAAATTACAAACATAAAATACTGACAGATTACTTTATTTAAGTTCAATTATATAATTCAGCAAAAACATCACTTTAGGTGATATGTTACTTTTAAATATCTTAATTTTTAAAATAATAAAAACAAGACAAAACAAACAAATGTGACTAAAATAAACAGTATCAATACATTTCAATAACAAAAGTATAATTTATAAAACATTTTACCATTTACTTTATCAATATCAAACAACCTATTTAGCCACAAAAATTTACATGACGCACGCATATTTGTTTAAACTTCTTACCTTTGAATAATAACACGAATGGGCATGGCTTTTACCCCCCATACACCACTGTGCAAACTCAATGCTGAACATGTATTTGCTAACACCTTCTATCTGTCCTTGGTGTACGAGGCAATAAATAAAATGCAAACGCGAATTCCAGTTCCATGTTTTCCTAAGCACCTTCAACGCGGAACTTCCGTTAATTGACGTTCGCAGCATCCAACCAACACTCGCAAAGCGTCAAGTCTGTGTTCGCTCGGCCAATCACCCAATGAGGAGTCTTTAAGACGCCATGCGGTATTTCAATCCGCCATGTTGGTGAGGTAAATATTTTCCACCATTACTTTCTTTCGCCAGTGCACCCAGCAAATTATGAATTATTACATTTTTCATTATAATATTTATAAAAAAAGGCTTTGTCTGATGAGCAGGTTCGTTATCCATCTGTAAATCATCCGTGTTTGTCTTTCATTACTGCAAAGAGAAACAAGAACACGGTTAAGCATATTAGGAAATTGCGATTGTCACTTTTGTCTTACTTAAATTTAGCTAAATTGATTGCATAAAATTGTGTGTTATCTCATATTATACATCTAAAAAGACTTATCGCATAAATCACAGGTGGATGTGTTTTACATACCCAGCCGAAATATCGGTAAATGGGAGGGGTTTCAGAACTGTCACTCAAATGTTGAGCAGGTTTCACCAGTGGGGCGTCCACTAACTGCCGCAATGTTATATTAATTGAACATGTGAGTTTATCAGCTAGAACAAAGTTTAAGAGTCCTAAAATAAATTAGGGCACTTCTGGCTAGGGAGTGTAACCCAAACGATCGAGGAAAATTAAATGCGTATATCACTCTTCTTAAACGGTTTGCAAAGTGTTTTAGAGAAATATTTTAGAGAAATTGGCTTATAAAAAGGTTGTATAAGAATTGAGGTGATACGTGTCGGTCATTGCAAATGTAATGAAATGCAAATAGAACCATATGGAAAAACATACGTAGGAAAATATGCTTTCTAGTAGTACAATTAAATATTCTAGACGATGAAGACCATTACAATATCAGCCTCACGTATGAAAGATTTTTTTTTTAAGTCAGTCCATCTAGGCCATCCATCAAAGGGAGGCTGACCAGGATAGTATGGATCGACAGTTATTCCACACATAAATGAGTCAGAGGTTGGCTTGGAGGCGGGGTTTGACTTTGTTGAAATACTGTCTATTGTTTCATCTTGGCCAATCACAAAAGCAGATTTTTTACCATACTGACCAATCATTGATAACCGCCCGCCTCTATGCTCCGCCTAGTGCTCTATATTAACGGGTCTGCTGCCGTGTGAGCTCGCTACAGACGCTTAATAGTCTATTTTAATTATACACACCTCGTATATTTCTTTATATTATATATTACTCTTAAAATTTAGTCAGAAATGGCTGACACAAAAGTCGATACCAGCTCGGAAGTCTCCGCCAAGGTAAGGCAACTATTCATTTTTACACTAAATTCTACAGATGCGGGATTTTTTTTGTTTTGAATAAATAAGCTTGAGGTGTAAATATGGTATGGAAACAAATATGCAGATTTTTTTCGCTTACGTTGGAATGTTGTTTGCACATTTTGTCCGTGTTTTGAACGCTCACTATCACTTTGAAGACTTCTTGTGCATGGAAAAATGTGAGGTGCTCTGACGTTAGGGTTTGTTACGAAGACGTTAGCAACTAAAGGGGTTTTGTTCCGATTCTGCGCGGGTTCTTTGTTTATACAGGCGGTTTTTTGGTTCCGCTTTGAAAAGTGTAGCGAGAGAGATGAACGCAAATACTCATAAGCGTTATGTCGTGGCCAGTTATCCAGTTAGTTGCACGAGTTTCGTTATTACTTCATAAGCTCAATTATTAAAGGCGCCTCGTAGAGTCCGCCAGACGCGGTGATTCGTCAGCCCCGCAGCCCGATCTGTCACACAAGTTACTGCAGCCCTCACGATTCATATGTTATTGTAAATAAAGCACGTTTTCTCCGATCTTCAAAGGTTGTAGCTCTTTTTGTTGGCCCGATGTCTTCTGTCATTTGCTTAGGGTTGCAAAATCAAAACGTAATCTTACAAATATTTTAGGAATATACCAGCCTGCTTCAGATTTACGATCTATCTAACGGGAGCTTGCCGAACGCGCTGCCTTCAAGTTTTGTAAGGTTATGAACATAGTTCACTTTTTGTAGTGAAAATAAAAGGTCACCTTACCCTACTGATTCAAATACTTGACCCATCAGTTTTTTTTAGAATATTCTACCTGTCCGACAATTTAAAAGGCGACAGAATGGAATAAATACAGAGAATGGACTCTTCTTCTAATGCACAAATCTGTTCAGGGATGTGCGAGCAATGTACGAGCAACGTTATATGGATTTATCTCGTTTAGGCATGTCAGTTTAGGCACAAACTTCTCCCGCGAAACCCCGCTGCCTTGCTGCGGATGCACCAGTTCGACTGACTGAATGAGTTCTCATTGTAGCGCGCTGGCAGCGCGGGATGTGAGCGCAACCCGAAGTTACAGCGTGTCAATGTAAACGATCATTTTCCGCTAGGTTTGTCAAGCGTGTTTTCCAATCTCTGCAGGTGTCATATGAACACCGCTGTACTGGAGATAAAATACAATTTCTAACCGGTTTGTCCTTTGTGTTGTTCATGCAGCGCCCCGTTTCAGAACCTATCTTGAGTCTCTGATTTAAGGTAATCACCGAAATGCGAAGATGATTTCCGTTGTAGATAATGTCCGTGATGTTTAATTGATTGATGTGTCTGGTTTATCATGTGCATGGTGTGATCTCTCTCGACGGAGCATATGGTCATTATTCAAGTATGGCTCGCTGACGCTCAGTGTCGGTTCAAAGCTGTGGCATGCAATGGTGACGGTGTGAGAAGGCGTTGCAGGCGTGATGTACACGTTAACCGGCTTAGAAACTAAGGATTATGACCTAAATATTATTACGAGCGGGATGCTGCATGGGAGCACATATAATACGATGTTCTGAGGAAGAACCTACAATTTTATACGAAGTAGATGTAGTAAGTTTAAACCATTTGATAAATAACGTGTTATATCAGTTACTTTAAAAATAATGATTATTCTCGAGGGTACGATATATTGCGCGGTAAATCGAATTGTTTAAAAGGGCCTTAATGCTCAGCGCTATTGTTCCCCATCTCTCTCACTCTCTCTCTCCCTCTAGGGTTTATCTGGCCTGCCTCTCTTTGGTCGAGCTCGTTTAAACGCTCTTATTGGTCGAGTTAAAATATTCTCTAATTGTGATCTGGGAGTTGTAGTTTTTTAGCGGGCGTGTCTTTACCAAACGCAATGATGTGGATTATGTACAGAACTACACAGCTCACTGGCGGTAACGCCATCGACGTATCAAATTACAACACCTCAATATGGTATTTTAATCGGGCGGGGATGAAGGAGACAGACATCCAATGAATATAGATTATGGAAGTGTCGCGTTTTAAATGTGAAATGAATCACGCTCCGCAAATGAGAGGGGATGTGGATTCGACATCGATCTAGTTGCTTGTTTTTCCCTGTGTCAGATAAGTAACAGAAGTAATTATAGATAAATCTTTTTTCTTCATTAGGACCTTAAAGAAAAGAAACAGGTTGAGGAGGCAGAAAATGGAAAGGATGTTCCCGCTAATGGAAATACGGTGAGTTTCCAGCACATCAGTAATACTATTAACATGTTTTTGAATGAAATGATTTCGAACTCTGAAATTTTGAACTCTGGTCAAATAGCGCTCAACTCATTTAACGTTTGTCTAGGAAAACGAGGAGAACGGCGATCAGGAAAATGAAGTAGATGAGGAAGACGATGACGTTGGTGAGGAAGAAGAGGAGGAAGATGATGGAGAAGGTAAGGCCTTCATTATGTGATGGGAAAACTGAAGAACAAATGAGAGATCCAGCCACCAGCTTTCAGGATTTAAATCACCACCACAGCGCCACCTATGTGTTCACAACTAAAGCACATAAACAAAGACGTAACCAAAGATAAATGTATTACAGGTGATGATGACGAAGATGATGAGGTTGAAGGTGGCGCAGGAAAAAGAGCAGCAGAGGATGATGATGATGAGGCAAGTTTAAATTTTTTGTGCTTAAAATCTTGAGATAAATCAGCAGAAAGCAGTTTATAAATCTTGTTTTAAAACTTGGTTGGTTCAATTTCAGGATGATGTTGAAACTAAGAAGCAGAAGACTGATGTGTAAGAAGCTACTCTTCTCATAATCTTCTCATCCCTCCTTTGCTTAACATGTCCAATGGGGGAGGAAAAAACATGGTCATCATCAAGTAGAGTCCAGCATCTGTGTACACCTAACTGCAGATTTTGTAGAAACAACCAAGACTTCAAAGCTCTACCTTCTTACAAAATACTTTAAAAGGAAAAATTTGTTTGTATTTTTATTTACATTTTATATTTTTGTACATATTGTTAGGAGGTCAGCCATTTTTGACAGTGATCTCTGGTTACCAAACGGTGCTTTGAAGTTGATGCTTCTCTAAGAAATAGATTTTACTTGTGGTTTGACCATGTCATGTTATCTTAAAAGAGCCCTACAAAAAAACAACAAAAAAATAAAAAATGTCAAAAGAATACAAAAAAACTTTAATTCAAAGCATTCCAGTAATTTTGTGTATGTACATCAGTTGTATCATACGTAGTTGGATTGTATGAGAGGGCAAGGGCAAAAGAAAAGAATTTTCTTCTTTTCTGTCTTGTCTGTTAAATTGCTATCTATTTGTGGCCTGTTTGATGTATGTGTGAAATTTGTTGTGCGACAGTAAACCGAAATTTATTTTGTGAGTTTTTAATTTTTTTCCCCTTTATTTCCTTTCAATGTCTTTTTAATGTTGGAGCTGTATGGGCAAGAATAATTGAACCAGCGTTACCTTCAGATGCAGTTCATGTTTTTCATCAGCCTGTCAAAATGTACATCAATGTAAATTATTCAGGCCTTTGAGACTCCAAGATCTGGTATAAATTATATTGTGTTAAATAAAATTGACTGTGTGAATTCTTCCATTTATTTTCATATTTCTTCAGGGGT
>JAZGTK010005117.1:9783-23031 GCA_036877625.1 Ambastaia sidthimunki
GATAGATAGATAGATAGATAGATAGATAGATAGATAGATAGATAGATAGATAGATAGATAGATAGATAGATAGATAGATAGATAGATAGATAGATATTTTTAACAATGATATTTAAACAATGAAAATTGTATAACCAACATGCACTTTACATTCTTTCTGGGAAAAGAAAACTTTGATAATATATAACTTTATAAAGTATTAAAATAATTTAGTTATTGCAACCTATTGTGATATGCAAATTGCAATACGAACATTAGTGATATATCGATATCTTGCAGCCCTGATAGACAGACAGACAGACAAACTTTATTAGACGCTCCTGTACCTTCCCACAGATAAAACAGAGGGGCATGTCTGTCATAAACACACGGCTGTATTTATTTTCACACATGAAGGGTTCAGTGATATGAGGAGTAATGAGGGCAGTTTCTTTCTGTGCTGTATGGAATAAAGGGACAGAATCGCCTGACTGTGAGCAGATGAGCAAAGGAGGTGAGCAGATGAACACATGTTAGGAATCAACAGGAGAAGAGTTTGGTCCAGGATTCATGCCATCACCACAGGTTGCAAAATAAACTCAGATTCCAAGCTACGCAGTCCACCGCAGGAAAAGTAAACATGAAGCACACCTACAGGGCTCGGCACGGATTTTACCTGATGTTTATGAGATGTAATTGTCTCACTCACATTCAGGATTCATGCTCAAGGTTAATGATGAATTTCGTTTCACTTGAGATGGCAATTACTGCTTAAACACTATTTGTCAGAATTACCCATTTTGATCGTGTTGTCTTCGTTTCCTACAGAACAATCCTGGGAGATAATGTTTAAAGTATCAATGTTGGCTTTAGGTTACCCACAGAGAATACGTGCATGTTATGAATTGTATCTGTAAATACACTTGTGTTTCCTGTGCACGTGGCAGTTATTTAGAAGCTGGGAAAAGACAGCCACAGAAGGAGGAACAGGAGGAATTTGTTCTTTATTGTCCAACCTTGGCTGTCATCGTTCTCTCTGGCAGTTATCCTAGACGTTTTCAAACCAGACTGCCCCACCAACACACTCCCTCAGCAGCTGAGGACTTTTCCATGGCCTGCGTAAACAGGAGCATGGCAGTTCCGCTGGACCCGTAGTGGCAGGATGCTGTTCCTCACAGTTTATTTCACTTTCTCAGACTCTGCTTGTTAAAAAAGCAGCATTTCACAGTTGCCCGTGACCGCTGACACCTGGCCCTCTGCTAATAAAAGCTGCTGTAGCCAGCCATGTGTTTATGACAGACACTTCCATCTGAGCTTGGTTTCTCTATGGGACAGTACACCACACGGGCGACTAATGACGTGGATGATCATGAGAAGAAATGAAGTCTAATTGTACGGAGCATTTTATAATACATAAAATTATAATAAAATTTTATAATGAGGGTTCGATCCCAGGGAACACAAGTACTGATTACTGTAAAATTGTATACCTTGAATTCACTTTGGATAAAAGCGTCTGCCAAATGAATAAATGTAAATGTAAATAATACACATTGTTATAAAGAAGCTTTAAAGACGATCGTGTCTTGATGCCTCCAGTGAGCAAGTCAAAGGTGACATTTAAAAAATAAGAGATGTTGATGTTTAGGTCAAAGGATGAATGTTCTGGTCTTGATGTGAAAACAAGCACTACAGCTGTAAAGATGGACATTATAAAAGAGACATGAGGAAACAAAGGGAGCATAAAGAATGAAAAAAGAGAAGAACAGCCTTTCAGATGAGATGTAGAGGGTTTGATTTACCTTTCTAGAGGAGAGAGTGGATGGACAGCAGTCTCCTCCATCATACTGGCAGTACGCCCGGTTATTAATGGTGTCACACCAACCATCTCCTTCAAATGGCTTCAAAAAAGAAATTCGCAATTAAGTTATTGGCTGAAAAAAATATTTCCCAGTAAAAGGTTAAATATAACAAAAACATTTGGCTGAATAATATGTACAACAGATGATAGACAGACCGGCAGACAGATAGATAGGATTAATATAGTTACTATATATTTATACAGGACCTACATTAATCCCTAAAGTTGGTAAGATGGTTATGTGATGGACAACATTTGAATGGTTGTTAAAAGTGATAGCGTTATGCAATATCAAGATGTTGCACAACAGAGACCAAATAAGGTGAATGTGTTATAATACAGCTTTGTGAGCACTATTTGTTTAAAATATCTTTAATGCCAGAGATTAAAAAACACAAAAATGCATATACTGCTAAAATCATCAGCCTGACCAAAGCTTTAAATCTCAAGCAAACATGTGCTCACTTACCTTTCAGTATGTACAATTATTCTTGGAATGACAATACAAGTAACTATTAGACTAAGTTATAAATCAAATCCTTGTAAATATGCGGCACTTTTAAACACCAAATAGTTTAATATTTAGTATTTACAATCAATCAGCTGGACTAGTAAATGTCCCCTGAAGCCATTTATTTATGCATGTGTTACTTTATATGCAATGTAAAAATACCTGTTTTCTTTGAACAGGAGAGCTGAGGGATGTTCCTTGAACCTCAGAGGAATAAAATGCATAAATCGTGCCAAAGGGATTTCTGTTGTACTTTCTGGTAGGTAACATTTCTGATTCATTCCGTTCGCATAAAAGTAAAAGTGCACTTCCAAACAATATTCCAAACAAAACTTCCCCCTCCTACTTGAATGTCACGGATCGTTACTTTACCTGTGTGAGGGCACGGTAACCCACTTTGCAAATCCCCAAGAGATCTTAGTTCAACTCTCCTGAGTGGACTACAATTATCGAATTGAACTTACATAAACACTTCAAATGCATCATTATGGCTTCCTACAGGATTTTACCTTACCTAAAGGATCAGATGCCAATAACAGGAAAACAAGAGCCGTCTGCCAAAGATACTTTTGGCTCTCGTGTGCATGTGGAGGCCGTTCAAAAAAGACAGCTTCTACCTGCTTCTACATCCCTGTGAAAGAGCAGCTGCTGAGAACATCTCTGGTGTACCCAGTCCAAAATGTTTTTCCTGCCATGATTTTACTGTCCATGGCAGAAGCAATAGCATTTTTCACTCTTCTGTTTCTAGCTGATACTTTTTGTTTCTTTATTCTTAAGTCAGATGTGATTTACCTGAAACTTAACTGAATTTATTAACAATAAAGTACCAGAAATATATTAGCATTATAAAGAGTCGTGTGCAGCAATTTGCGGTAGTCCTTCTCAACCTAACATTCAGAATTCATCTGCAATATCACTGCCATGCACAATGCATTTGCTGCAGATTCTGTGGTTGCTTTTGTGATGTTATCCAATTGACATATTATCACTAGCGAATGGGTCACTAATAACAACACACAGAGAGCGTGCAAATAAATGTGCCAAGTTGCGTTAAAACGAACGTGCTAAATATTGTACTATTATACAAACTAAAATAACTGAATGTAAAACAAGTGACTTATTGATGTTGTTTTAGAAAAGTCTGGAAAAAAATAATGACCGAATGCCTAAACTAAAGAATCATGTAACAGTAAATGGGAATGACGTGTGGAATGCGTCTGCTCAAGCCAGAGAAGGAAAACCGCCAGCAAATATTAAACAACACTGTAGTCAACCATCTGAAACTCTACACTGAGTTTGGCCAGCATCATCTGACCTGTACCTTACAAACAACTGCCACAAAACAAAACAATAGTCAAAGAAAAGTCAAGATCTGGACAGAGAGGCCACCGCAGCTACTCAGATCGTCATGCCAACAAACAATATCACTTCACATAAATTCGGTCTGCCAAAATATTTACAACAAATGAAAATCTCATGTTGTCTCCTTTTTTGTATACTAAAACAGGAGTGTGGAAAGTACATAAAAAAATGTTTATTTAACTTTTTAAAGTTATGTCCAGCTACACAAAGAAACAGATAAAGTTCGGTCAGTCATTACCACAAAATAAAACATAGAAGAGTTTTGTATCATCCTGAAAGAGGTTTATTTAGAAATGTTAATCGGCTGACTGTACATTATCACACTTACAGTATTATGGTACACTGCTACTTACCGACACAAAATAAATGCTTTTAGATACATTTGTTCATTTAGCAGAACCCTTTAATCCAAAACAACTTACAAAGACAGCATTTATCGTTTTGAACCAACAAGCTCACAGCCTAGTCCACAAAGCTACAAGTAGAATAGTTCTGATGCAAAGATTGATTTAAGATTAATTTAAAAAAGAGATCACTGTGTGTGAAAAACTAGGAGATTTTCGGCAAGGGACAAATACAACGTTTAACAGTTAAAATATGCCATAAATATTTGACTGAGATCCATTCAATAATTCAGGATAACTGGAGGTTAGAAGTTACACGGAAAGACTCCAGATCTGGACTTATGAGGGGGATCATTTCAGAAGAACAAAAACTTCCCAGTTCTCTGATTAATGCTTCATCTATTTTTTCTCAAGATTATTTTAAGCATATTGTAACTGATTTACGCACAAGGCTTTGCGGTGCAGTTTGTTAGTAGTTTGCAACAAAAGGACTTAAAATAAATATTGATACTGATCATAAATATGCTGTCACTGATTTGCAGTTCCTCGGCTAATAAGCTGAGATATACTGTCAGTAAAACTGTCCAACGTAAGGTATCTACCCCAAAAATTCATGCTTCTGAAATTCTTTCCAGGAGGGTTTTAGTAGGCAACCCTACGATGTTTTTGGGCCGTCTCCAAAGCATGATTTAGATCACATGATTTTATTGAAAACGAATCCCTCCATGAGTCACTTAAAAAAAAGACATATTTTCAAAAAACACAATTAACCCCTAGCAACAATCTCAGATATGAACGACAATAAAAACTGATCGAATCTAAAGCACACAATCCCCCGGGACAATCGAGGCGTCTTTTCACCTTACATGAAGCTGGGAGATTTGAAATCCCTGAGAATCCCATTGATGTGGAGGAGGAAACACTCCACAGGTTGCCTGACTGACCATGTCTAATGCTAAGCGAAAGATAGAATAAACAAAAACTCTATGGCAACAGCATGTTTTCATGGAAAAAAAATGCTTTGAGGCCCCATGTTAGTGCTGGCATCTCACTTCCCTGAAGTATGCGCCCCTTGATTGGCTCTCCCCAGAGTTCCCAAAAGACTACTAATTATGTTCCCCTCCATTTCATTTCTAATGTAAACGTTTCCCTTTTTTTCCAAATAAAAGCTGAAAAACAAATTTTAGGTAACATCACAACAGTGAAAAGGGTAAATGAAGTGTTTCCAGGTTTTTGTGCGTGTGTGTGTTGTCAGCTCTTTCCATAATATTAAGATGAAGAAACGCAGTGCATGCCCTGAGAGGAATCAGATGACTGTTCTTCTAACCATATTTGCAGTAAGGAATGTGAACAGTGGTTCTTCATAAACCTGTGGCATCATCTGTAAGGTTTCTCGAATGAAGCCGCAGAAAAACGAGAAAAGAGTGAAATTCAGGAGGCTGGTGTGCAGCAGTCAAATAAACTTTACTTGATAGAGTAAAAAACTAAAAACCCAAGACCCAGCTAACAGGGAACATTGGCTAACATTCTTTAAAAGTTCTCTCAAAGTTATTAAAAAACATTGCCGCAGTATTATTGGTAGAACGTTGTATATCATTTTTAAAAACACACAGGTTTTACAAACATTACAGAATTAAAAAAGTTATTATTAAAAAGTTTGAATAATGTTCCTATAACCAAGCAATAAAGTTAATACAACGTCTAAAAAAACTGTCTGATATTTTCATCCTTTTTCCTCATAAACGTTTTTGTAACGTAATGGAAACGTTACATTGTATTGTCTTGTAATTCCAAGAATGAGGTCACAAAAACATTCTTACAACCTAAAATTGTTATTGGGTCCTCATAGTCATTGATGCAAGTTGCACTCCATCAGCCCATCATCTCCACAAAAACAACAAACAAACAACCTCCTACGATAGTTTGAAAGTGTTTTTCTCTTCCTTCTCTGGTTCAGTGTTTGTCTGCCTGACTACCTTGTGTCGTCCCTCAAAACAAACACCTTGTATTAGGATTAAATATGTAAACTTTAAAAACAGAAGCAAGAAATCTCAATCGTCATGAGTTACAAGACCCGACTGAAAGTTTACCTCACCGATTTCAAATCAAATTACGATTGTGGCACAGAGCGTAACCTGAACTGACCTCTTCTTCATTTATCTTTGCTCTATAATGGAAAAGACCTGCTGGATCTGGTGCAGGGCTTTTGTGTGCCCTGCACCAGAACCTGTGTGGTGGTGTAATTTATATTGTTGTCATGGAGTATCCAGTTCAGTGCAAGTGTTTTGCTTAGCAATGTCAGGTCAAGAGGAGACAGAGGCTGGCAGGTATGAAGGGTCTTTGTATCTGAATATCATAAAACATCTCTACAGGGAAAAGGTCTTCCAGAGAAGAAAGACATACATAAAACATGTCTGCTTTACTTTGAAACCACACATATACACTACCGGTGAAGTTTGGAAACAGTCATTTTCTATTAATATTTTTTTCACATTTTAGAATAAATTCTTCAAAATTATGAAATAACACAATGTAACTCTGAACTCAATGTAACTGGGAATTATGCTGTGATTAAAAAAATGAAAATAAATGAAACTAGGTTATATTCTAGCATATTCAATGTAGTCACCCTTTTCTTAGAATTTACAAAAATGTTTTCCTGACGTTTTATTACCCAGTTTTATGAGTAATTATCTTGAGAAACTTTTCAAAGAGTTTTGAAGGAGTTCCCTCTATACTACGCCATTATTGGCTGCTTGTTCTTCATTATTTGGTCCAAACCATTCATTTTAAAAACATTTTTAAAATACAATTGTCATTTTATTATGTTGGTACAGTTATACTTTACAATAATAATTTTAAACATTTAAACAGCTTTAGATAAAAGGTCAAGTGTTTCCAAACTTTTGACTGGTAGTGTATATGAGTATATAACTATATATACCAAATGACTTTATAAGGGATGTTCTATTAAATATAATATCTAAAGTTAAAAGCATCATTCAGTGAGGGTGTTTAGATAGAGTAATGCTTATGTCTGCCTTATGTCTGTGACTCTTTCTAAAAGATACAGATGGCACTGGAAACAATATCAGCCAGCAGAAAAAGCTTCAAGTAAATAAAAACACGATCCAAGTTTCACACCTCATTAATTTGGCATACTGTACTACACACCGTCCCTTCACTTTCAAGCTCCTTCTGACGGATCCACAATTCAGAGAGAAAATTTACAATAAACAGGCATCCTTTATTCTCCCAAACACCCAATTTTATCGGTATTTTCAAGACAAGACATCGCGTGACCGTACGGTCTACGTTTCTGTTGCCTTTCAGCAAAGCCTGGTATGTTACTTTCGTCACATATCATATCACTTGTGATGGTTTAATACATCAATCAGTTACATAACATCCTTTAAATTCCCTCTGTCCAACTGACCTGCACGCCGATAAGATCATTCATTTGCTTTGGCGCCTCAGCACCGAGATTGTCAACGGAGTTTGAGTTAGTGCTCGGGCTGAATTTAAACAGGATTCTGTGAATTGTGGGAAGAACTCTGGAGGAAGGGAAGGTAGAATAACATGTTTTATGATCATGTATCTACCACATTTTACAGTGGCAATGATATTTTCATTCGCTTTTATTTTTGCGATAAAAGAAACTGCGCTGAGGATCAATCTGTCAGCGTGCTGTGGGAAGATGTGGCACGCGGTCCATCAAGCATTACACGAAATGTTTCTTTTGGCAACAGGAAATGTTAAAGATGTCTCCATATGAGAGCGGACGCTGTCGGAAATCCTCGGCAACAAAATGCCTCATTGCTGATGTAAACGTAAACTGGGGGAAAGTAAAAAATGAGAATACGCAGACAAAATAAAAATAGAAAACGGGAATGATTGCGTTTCTTGACCCCTTGGATTGGATTCATCACGAGCGGTCTCTAGCTCGGCTCTGCAGCTCTGAATTCCTGTGGGCGTTAATGGCTTCTGCGAGGACCACTCCTGAGATACATTATGTGCTACTAGCTTGACCTATTACGACCTCTTTTTAATGATGGATTTTAATGGAACATGGGATTTGGCTTCTGAGATCCATTTTGGTAAAATGGGCTGTTTATAGACGCACACAGTTATGAATTTAGAGATAGAGAAGAGCAAAACAGGTTTTCCCGCCTGTGTCTGGAGTTCCATGACGCCATCATTGGCACGTCAAACTAAAACAATCAACACCTTCATCATTTATCACTGATTATGGAGCTGTCTGGTCCTCCCTAGCAGCATGGGGGACCACCTCAATGCTACACTGGTGGTTATCTGTCAAAGTGCTCTTTCCTCTGCTGAATCTGACAAAGTGCAGATGTGAATTTTAATGTCGGTTAGTGTGTCTTCCACTGCACAGCGATATACTGCTCACATAAACTACAAATCAATGTAAAAGAAACACATCTTTGTTTTCTCACCATCATGGTCTGTGCTGTTTTTTTGAGTGGGATAAAGTTTGTTATATTTACTCTGCAATCCTTAACTTTTGCCTCTCTATTGCCATCTGTGTTTGAAACATGATATTGCAGGATCGTAGAACTATCAACAACAAATGCTGCACAATTTACAGTACCTGGACAAGATTTACAGTAGTAGATCTTCTTATATATTACAAGATATCTAGATATACAGTCCTCTTTCTGTTTACAGGCAGCAAATTAAAGACAGACATCCAAATTAAATTTGGTATGTTCATCATAAAACGCTACAGTCTGGAAACTGGACAGTCATGGTCATTACATGTGTGTTGTCGCGTAGTAGAAAAGAGGCGGTTCTTAAAAAACAAAATAAAGACATTCACCTCTGATTAAAAATGTATGTAATCTGACAAAGACATTTTTCAGACAATGTTCAAATTTCACTTTTCTTTAAAGCTGCTTTGAAATTATACGTATTGTAAAAATCACTATACAAATAAATGTGAATTGAACTGAACTGAATTATGGGTACTCACCTCACATGACTGAATGCAGTGGACGTGCTCAGGATTTGGATGCCACTTCAACATGCCAGTACAGACGATGCTCTTTTAAAAGGAAGAGGATTAAGACAGTAAGAACAAACAGAGGTCAACAGTTAACTTACTGAACTGCTATTATAAATTAAACAAAAGACTGTAATATGTGTTTGCCCAAGAAAAAATGTGTAATGGAACGTTATATTTAGACTTTGTCTTACGACAATGGAGTCTAGAAATCTAATCACATCTAAATCAGTTTTAAAAAACACAGCTCAGGCGCAATAATGGCGCCAATAACCTAATATTGCAAATTAAGATCTGGTAAATAAGACATATAAAAGAATTTCCTTTTTCCTTTCTGCCCTGCCAGTTTGAACATTTCACAGATTTGACGTAAAATGACCATTCATTCTCAGAACTGGAAATCGGACCCATTTCTGAAGCAAAATTCCTGGAAAGAAGGTTGCTTATCTCTGCTTCCCCCCCTCCTACTGTGACCTTTCCTCCATCGTTCTTACCCAATCTGCAATACTTCTGGAAGTCGTTGCTGGAAGAAATCGTACTTAGAGGTGCTGATGAATCGTTCTAAACAATGGGAGTCAGACACCTTTAAAGGCCTCAGGCTTGATGTGTGGCATTTTAATTGTCTCTTGTAAAAACATCTCAGACTAATCATTACTCTCATGAGCTGATATGATGATAAGAAGAGACAGGGTCAATTTTTTCTGCAGCGAGATTTCAACGGTTTTGGAGCGAGAATCGAGGAAGCTCGATCCAACTTATCGCTCTGACATGCCAACAATGCGATTTTAGTTACACGCTTTGCATCCAAAAAATTCAGTTCTGAGGCACCTCGGCACCCGAAGAGCCAAATAAGGCTGATTGAACGAAGATTGGAAAAATGTGTGTTTTTACATTTGACAGCTGTCAAACAAACCTTATGTCACGATGTGTGAATGGAACAGGACCACCCCTCCGGGACAAATGCATTTCAGTCCTACAATATCACTGCTATGTGGGGGGGGAAACAGGGCATTTTTGAGGGTCAGCTTTGATTATATTTACAAGCCTATTTGCAACGATCTGTATGCATGGGGTCCGATTGGAGCAAACAGGGACAGCCTGCTCCCCTATCATAACAGTTTTCTCAGATGTGCTGCGCTGTTTACTTAACTAATGACTAACAGGTGTGGACAAATGAGAGAAAAACATCACATTTAAAGCTTACAGCAAAATCATGCCACTAATCTTTAAAACCAGAGCAAAGAACCGAGCTGACATTTTTAGTATGGCTTTAATTCCCTTAATAAAAAGCAAGGAACGTTTCTTAGAAAGTGCATATGAACTGATCTGGAGTTTGGTTAGAGTACCAGAAAAACAGCCAATGATATCTAGTAACACGCTATGGCAAACTGTCCTTAAAACCTCACCTGAACTCTGCTGGGAAGCATCCAGTGTTCTACAGTATCAGCGGTAGAACCATTGGCTAACACCACAGGGTCACTCAAGGCCACAATGCATGTTGGGTAGCAGAGCGCACCTGCCATGACACAAAGCAAGCTTTGCTTTAACCTTCATTTGCATCTGTTGAATTTATTCATGTGAACACATGAATAGCCAAGCTCAGGACTGGTCATCCATAGTTCAACAGCTTGGCAGGTTGGCACTCAAAAGTATTTCACTGCATGCAACTGTGACTGTGGTCTTGTGGGTCCGGGTATGTCTAGACTTGGTCTAAATACATAACCAAATTGAAAGCAATACAGTTCAGAATACAATGCAAAAAACAGAAAAAAAATGTTGAGACGTGGTAGAAACAGTGTTTTAAAGACACCCCAGCTAACGGGGAACATTCTCCGAATGTTTGTTAACGTTCTCTAAAATTTATCAAAAGTTGTTGCAGTAACTTTAGTAGAACGTTTTTTAACATATATTTTATATTATTATTATTCTTAAATAGTTAGTAACATTTTACAAACAGAATTTTAAAAAACTGAATAATAAAAAATGAAATAACGTTAATACAACATCTAAAAAAAATGGATAATGTGAACATTTCTACAGTAGAACATTTAAAAAACATTTTAACATTTTTATTACTTAATAAAAATGTTATGGAAATGTTCTTACAACCTAAAATTGTTAGCTGGGACATAAGTGACACTTCAAAAGACCTAATGCTATTACGGCAAAATAATAAACCAAGTGTCAAGTGTTAAGAAAAATAGCACTGTTTAGACAAACATTTCAAATATGGCATTTGTTTGCAGAAATCACTTGCCATGCTTTTTAATATCTAATGCAATAAAATTCATTTTCAAATGTATCTTAAATGACCAAATACTTCTTGGGAACCCTGTATGTTATGACAATGATTGAAATATACAAGAAGAAATATTTACATCCTTTAATGCTTGCTAGTTCTTAAATATTAAAAAACACTTAAATGGAACAACAAATATGGTGGAGTAAATGTTTTTGCTCATTTTAAATCCTTACCAACATCAAAGCCCTCATTACAGATGTACTCCACTCTGTTGAGGTCAGGAGGAGGCTGACACGAGCCCTCTATCTTCTTACACATTGTGAAGTCCTCCGTCCATCTGCCGTCTTTAGTACAGCGAATGCTGGACTTTAGGGACAACCATACATGACAGTTCAATGATTAAGAAGATCTGGATTATCTGTGAAACTGTCCTCATTCATGTTAGTTTTTCAAGCACCAGTTACCCTTTCTGTTGGGTTGGGACACTGCAGGGTGCAGATGCTGTTAAAGTCCAGGTTGTTGGTGCAGGTGTACATGCCCTCAAACATGGGAGGCAGAGCAGGGCATGTGACAGGTGAACAACTGCCCTCCTGCCACTGCCCCCCCTCCAAACACTCCAACCTCAGAAACTTCCTGAGAGGAACAGATCAACAAATCATTAGCATAATGTCACACAAATGTGCAAAAACATGATGATCAAATGCAACTGATGACAAGTAAACTTCCTGTTGGCATAGCTAGAATGAAGGTTCCACTTGCACAAATAACATGTAGCATGGACAAATCTTAATTTTCAACACTATTTCTATTGTTTTATAATAGAAAACTAAAAAAAAGTAATTGTTTTCTTGCTTGAAATGCTTTTGTAAGATTTAATGTTTGTAAGGTTATTTCTTTAAAATAAATGCCTCGTGGTTTGTTTTATCTAACGCTGTGACATGCATTTTAATTGAGTCCAGGTGTAATTTTGTTGTAGATCTATTAAAACTGATACCAACAGTGGCTTTAGGCCTCCAAAATGTAAATTGCAGGTCTTCTATGTGCTCCTGTGTTGAATTCCACACAGAATTTGATAGCAGTCATGTATGCCTGGCAAATGACACTCCCCTCCAGCTACAAGCTAAGGAGTCATGCTAAAAGCCATGTGACAACACATCTGGTCTAACTAAATAGCCAATAAATCTAGAGGAAATAAATTGGGGAACAGCGATCATTGAGAAAGATCATACAGAAGCACAGGCCTAAACTACCTTGATAATAGCATAGCACCTTTCCTTAGACAGTCATAAACCATTTGCCCAACCTTCATAATGAAATGGCTTTCAAAACAAACATGCCAATGGTATTAATAAACAGGACCATTTAAATGCCTTTATGAGACACGCTGGCTATCGCTTCTGGTATTAATGCCCAATTAAAAGCAGTTAAAAGACATTCACGTATTTTACCAGCCCTTTTAATAACTCGTAAAGACGTGCAGGTGCGAATGTAGTCCCCTGCGTGCTAAAATCGTGCTAAGCATTATGGTATTGCTTGATTGGACGGAAGACCAAAACAACACCATCGGACCATTCATCAAAGTACACTGCTGACTCAATCACTGAAAGATATTTGGACCACATGGTCTTATTAGAACCATGTGGTCAACCTAGACGCTGAAAACGGATATTTTGGTTTCAAAATCTGTCAAGGCAGCAACCTATGCGTAGATGCAGATCACAACTCACTTCCTTGGCTTTTTGCTGAGCGTGCCAGTGACGTAATATCCTGGGTTGCATTTGTAACGGCAGACGGTGCCCACGTCATGACCTCCACCATCACACTGTGGAACCAGCAGCTTGGTGTTAGGGACGAAAGGCGGCTGCGGACACTCGATCTTGCAGTAGGCCTCCGGGTACGACCACAGACCATCTTCAAGACAAACCA
>JAZGTK010005118.1:0-23030 GCA_036877625.1 Ambastaia sidthimunki
AGACAAAGGATCCATTTGCAGCTCTTTATTAGATTTAGCGTAATCAGACAGGCGAGGGTCAACAACAGCAAACGGGAATATGGGGAACATCCAAAAGAGTAATTACAGTCCAGGCAAAGGGGTCGAGGCAGGCAGCAAACAATAGAGTAATCACAGTCCAGGCAAAGGGGTCGAGGCAGGCAGCAAACAATAGAGTAATTCAAAATGATAGCGGGGGTCACAAAGGCAGGCAGCAAGAAATCCACAAAACGGTAAACAGTCCAAGGTAATACACAAAATCCAAACCACAGAAGAAACGCTCAGAAATGTCAACACCAGGGAATAACAAGACCTCGCAATGAGTGTGTGTGTGGAATGGGTATTTATACAGTTCCTAATGAGAAATGGCCGCCACCTGTGAGGGGCGCGGCCCAAGTACGGGGCTTATGGGAAGTGTAGTTCTAGTATTCGGGGGACGGCTCCCGCTGGCGGCCGCTAGAGGGAGCCACAGAAGCCGGATTCGTGACACTAGGGACATATCCCAACACAAATGATGAATTATTATTACTATCGGGTCTGTAATTTCAGGAAGCATTTCTTTTTTGTGGGTATGTTTGTTATACCATGGTGTTGGGCTGATGTCCGTTATCTACTTTAAGAGTAGGGGAGCAACTTTGTCTAAGGTACTGGAAAAGAGGGAGTTAATGTTAATGTTTTCTGTTGCACTATCAAGGTTTTCAAAGTTATCTGTTGTGCTAACGAATTGAGACAGTTCAGGCAGTCTGTTAATAAAACAATCTTTAGTGGCAAAAGTTATTGTTCTACTGTATTTGTAGCAAGGAGCTGATTTTGCAACAATGGGTAAATGTATTAAATAGGACATCTGAAATGTCTTCGCTCTGCTGCAGGATATTAATGTCATCAACATTTAGGACAGTATTAAAATATGATTACTGTTGTTTCAAGTCATCTTCTGGTAAAGCCCTGTTGTGGCCAAACTTCTCATTAAGAGAGGTCACATGAGCATGCAGCTCTTGCTTTTGTAATTCTGCAATATGCTGAGTTTGTGAAACCCCGATATTCATTATTCACATGAATGTTAAAGCCACCAACGATTAAGACTTGATCTGTGGTCAATACTCCTTTTGATAAAAAGTCAGCAAATTCTTTGATGAAGTCAGTGTGGTACCCTGGTGGCCTGTATACAGTGGCCAGTAGAAATGACAGATTTGATTTATAGTTTACACCAGATGAAGTTATATCGAGCACCATTAATTCAGAATTGTATCTGAAATCAGTTCTCTGGGAAACTTTATATATAAATATTCCTATTAAGTGCAGCAAATCCTCCTCATTTGCCTTTTGGACAAGGCTCATGCTTATAAGTTTGGGGGATAGACTAATTTAATGTTATGTAATTGTTTTGTTTAAGCCATGTTTCTGTCAAAGAGAGCACATCTAGGTTATGATCTGTGGTCATATCATTAACAAAAAGCGCTTTTGTAGATAGAGAGCTAATATTTAGCAAACCAAGCCTTATTAATTGTTTATCTGCATTATGTATTGTTTTTATTAGTTTAACATAAAGTTGCCATTTAAATGTTTACAGGGTTTTTTGTATTTACCAATCCGGAGGACAGACACAGTCTCTATATTCTGATATTTAGGTAATTCTATGTGTTGTAAATGGGTCATTCTACAGAAACGTCCACTTTTGGTATGGCAAGATGTCTTAAAATGTATTTCTTTTTCTAACATTTAAACTTAGACCACATTATTAGATTACCTTTTGACTTTATGGATATACATAAATGACAGCCTAATGATTTTTTATATTACTTGTACATTTATTTAAAGACTGCATGACCATTTTTTTGTCACTGGTGTTACCCTACTTCTTTGGCAATATTAAAGGTTTGTATGAAATATTGTTTCTCATTTTTTCAGCACATGTAGTCAGAGTTACAGAAAAATAATGATAATGCAACAAATAAGGAGATTGTTTTATTTATTTTAATCAGGTTTGTTGAAAGTATGATTGAATGATGTAAGTTCATTTGCACAAACATGAAAATATTTGAAAAACAGTTATAAACAAGTAATCATGTCACGTGTGACACATGTTACAGAATGTGGCAGAAAAAAACACACAGTAACACCAGTGACACAATGAATCACCAGTGACATACATAAGACCAAACATCCTTATTCTTCAATTATTTAACAATTACAAAATTGTTACATTTGGCAATTAGTTATTAGGATATCTTTCCCTTGACGAACTAATGTGTCAGCTGTTCTCTTCAGTGCAGCCCCCACTCCATCTGGTGAACCCTTTCCGTGGGATGTCTCAAAGAAGTTCCATGTCACAGTCGAGAAACCTCTCTGGTGTGGCTCTGTGGATATGATGTAAACGTTTGAGCGGTTTTTGTATTAAATGGCAGGGCCATCACTAAAAAAAGTGAAGGTTTTGGACATCAGTGTGGTCTTTTTTCAGAAAATGAAGAATAGGGTCCAGATAAGCCCATATAGCTGGTGGGTCATGCCTTCTACTGGGAAAGATGGTGCAGAATAAAGCACTCCAGTGTGGAGGGTCGCCTGATTATGTGACCCCCCCAAAGTGGACCCACTGGATTTCATTGGAGTATTTACAAGAATAGTTCTCGCTGAAATCGATGTGGAAAAGGCAGTCTTTGGCAGTGAGGCTCTCTCTGAGATTCCTGTGACAGATGATACTGTAAACTGTATGTGTGTGTGTGTGGTGGTATTGTATGCTATGCACATATAACTGTCACACCCCTGTCAGACTGTGTTTTGGTTTAGCTTTGTTTTCACCCCCCATGATCTGTCTGTTTGGTTTCTCCCCATTGTTTTTGCCCATATTTGGTGTTTCATGTTCTTGTTTAGTTTATTCCCTTCACCTGTCTGTTTTTGATTAGTTACTATGTAAGTTGGTTTCTGTCTAGTGTTCTTTGTTCGTTCTTAGTTCGTAATGGTGTGTGGGTGTTCTACGTTCCTCGTTCCATGTTTCCTGGTTTCCTGTTTTTGGATTTAAATATTAAACACGTTTGGAATATATTCAACGTTGTTTTCTTTCCTTCGCTCCAGAAGCCCACGCACTAATCATGACAATAACTGTTTTATAGTTTCATAATTGATTTCTGTATTTGTACAGTTCAGTTTGTACCTTAAAATGCTGGGTGATTTATCTAGTGATGATGGGTTGGTGAATGCTCCTGCTCTGACTCTTTGCCTGAATCTTTGCTGATGGACCCTCCATGCCTTACGTTCATGCTTATGTTCTGTTCCCCCTTTCACTTAAATCGCTTATTCTCTTTTTTTTTTATTGTTTCAATGTCATAAGTTCTGACATAACTCTGTTTCCTTTTCTGCAAATATTCTGCTCTACGTTCAGGATCAGCATCCCTACACTGTTTGTAATGTTGTTGCTTCTCAGCTGCACCCAATTTAGCCATACCTGACCAAAGGAGGATTAACAATGACAAAGAAAACGTAGAATCAGAAAATCTTAGTGCTATCTTATGCAAAAGAACTAAATGAATAGCTTTGAATTAAGTTTATCTAAAATTGCAGTCACTGGTGTTACTGATCTTCACTGGTGTTACCCATAAAGAAGGTAACATAATTGACAGTAATGCATTTTACAAAAGGGCTGCTGCAAGGTATCAAACCACATGTTGTCAATCATGGTATACTCACTAAATTAAGTAGTTTAATCCATTTGTACTCTAGTTTTACAATTCCCTAACCATAAAGTAGGTTATACCAGTGACTTCAACTAAAAGCTTCGTATAAAATCATGAGATAAATAAGAAAATTTCTGATAACTGAAAAGAGACAGTGAACTAACCATGGGCCTTTCTTCATAGATCTTCAGGAAATCGGAAGGAGGAAGTTGATTGATGTCATCAGTGTGATTTTTATTTCACAATAAAATATTTTTGTTAAACGGTAACACCAGTGACACAACTCCAGGGAACCACTATTTTCATTATACATTATAATATTTATTCTGCATTAGTTTTTTATGTCATAGTTATGTATTTTGTATTTGTATTTTAAATGATAGAAAACCTTGTTCCCTTTCAGGAACTCGAGCTGCATCGAAATGCTATGGGAACGCTTTTACGCACTCTGAAATACCTGTCGCAACAATCAATTGCGGGGCGTGGCGTCACAGACAGGGTGACATCATGACCAGGACGCTATAAAAACATGTGCGTTGCCCGACTCGGGTTAGCTTCTTTCATTCAGCGAAGCACTCTGTGTTGCATTGTTTGTCAATTGTTTGTCTTTCTATATATTTCGTCAGGGAAAGCATTTAAATAGTATGCCAAAGGCAAAGGGAAAGACTAGGGGAGCGAATGAACAATTTAGAGTGTGTGTTCTTCCCTGCCCACGTTTCATTACGGGTGGGGATACACACACTCTATGTGTTGTTTGTTTGGGAGCGAAGCACGCTCAGTCAGCTCTTGAGGGGGCTGATTGTCTGCATTGTGAGCTCCTGCCAATGCGGGTGCTTCACTCCAGACGGGCTCTCTTTGAGGAGGGAGCCCTTACTAGCGTTCCTTATGGTGCATTCGTGGGGTTCGCAGCTGGACCTGATGGAAGGAATTGAGACGGATTTTTCCCTTTTTCATTCCTCACCTGTCAGGCCCTCTGCCCTTTCCATGGGTTCAGAAGCATGCTCTGAGGTTTCTTTCCCCCGTGGAGAGGGCTCAACTATCCATCTCTCGTCCACAGAATGAGCCTGCTGTCCCCCCACTATGATGAGCTTGTGAAAGTTGTTACTCGGGCAGTGGCTAAATTGAATATTGATTGGCCCTCCGAGAAGGCTGTGCCCTGTAGGAGCCTCTTGGATGAGAGGTTTCTCTGTAGCCAGCCAGCACCTCCACACCGGAGCCTGCCGTTCTTCCCAGACTTCCACACCGAGGTGTCGAGGTCATGGAGGCAGCCATACTCAGCTCGCCTCTTTGACCCTTCCTCTGCTATCTATGGCAATGTGGCAGGGCTTAGCGAACAGGGTTACAAGGCAATGCCCCGGGTAGAACAGACGCTTGCAAGCTATCTGTCTCCCGACGCGGCGTTGTCCTTGAATGGCTGACCCTGTCCAACCTGAAAGAGAAGGACAGGGTCTTTCTCCTGGACGCCCCGCTAGTGCCTTCTGGTCTAT
Organism: Ambastaia sidthimunki; assembly: GCA_036877625.1. Lineage (NCBI taxonomy): Eukaryota > Metazoa > Chordata > Actinopteri > Cypriniformes > Botiidae > Ambastaia > Ambastaia sidthimunki. The sequence continues at coordinate 5,174 of JAZGTK010005118.1, forward strand.
TCGGCGACTCAGTTAATACGGTCGTCGAGAGGGACCAGGAGGCACGGAAGCAGGCAGAGGCGTTCCATTGGTTCCTCCCTCGCCACTCTCACTCCCTAGGGGCTGCTAGACGGGAGCAGTCCTGCCCATGTACCACCTCATCATATAGGGACACGCAAAAGCTCAGGCCCGAAGTCCAAGCAAGACTGAGGACTGTAATAGCCTCTAAGAGGATTTTGGGCCAGAGTAAGAGGCCCTGATTGTGCTCCCTACTCTGGTAGGGCCTATGCAGGCTCAGGTAATGGAGCAAGAAGTAGATAATCTTCTGAGGAAGGAGGCCATCGAGGTGGTCTCTCCTCAGCTCAGAGAATCAGGGCTATACAGCTGCTACTTCATAGTTCCCAAGAAGGGTGGGGGACTGCGTCCTATCTTAGACTTAAGGCTCTTGAACCGCTCAGTCAAGCAACTGAAGTGCAAGATGCTTACGGTGAAGCAGGTTATATCAGATCTAAGGGCAGGTTTGTCACCATAGATCTAAAAGACGCCTTTTCCATATTCCCATCCTTCCTCAACACAGGAAGTTTCTGAGGTTTGCTTTCAGGGGCGAAGCTTACCAATTTCGAGTACTTGCTTTCGGCCTTGCACTCTCCCCCCGCACTTTCACCAAATGCGTAGATGCAGCCCTGGCCCCGCTGCGGCTTCAGGGCATTTGCATTCTAAATTACATCGACGATTGGTTGATTTTGGCTCCATCGGAGCAGTTGGCAATTCGACATCGAGATGTTGTCCTCACCCACATGAAAGAGCTGGGCTACAGACTGAACACAGAGAAGAGTGTGCTTTCTCCAGTACAGAGAACCACCTATCTTGGTGTTGTTTGGGATTCGACCACGATGCGGGCACAACTGTCTCCCGCTCAATTCGATCCTTGCTACAGTCACGAGAATCAGACAAGGCCAATCACTGACTGAACTGTCAAGCAATTTCAATGACTGTTAGGCCTTATGGCAGCAGCATCCAACGTGATACCTTTTGGCCTGCTATACATGAGACCTCTACAGTGATGGCTCAAGACCAAGGGTTTTCCAAGACCAAGGGGAAAAAGTCACGAGACGGTGCATTCATGCTTTAGACATGTGGAGGAAACCTTGGTTCCTCTCGCAGGGCCTGGTGCTGGGAGATCTTGGTCGCCGTGTTATGCTAGTGACAGATGCGTCCCTCACCGGCTGGGGGCGGTCATGAGTGGTCGCCCAGCCTGTGGTCTGTGGAAAGGTTGCCATCTTACTTGGCACATCAACTGCCTGGAGATGCTAGCGGTATTTCAGGCTCTAAAACATTTCCTCCCAGACCTGAGAGACCACCATGTGTTGGTGCACACCGACAACATGGCGGTGATTGCGTATATAAACCACCAAGGAGGTCTGCGTTTACGCCCCCTGTACAGGTTGGCGCACCAGATCCTGGTGTGGGCCCAGGGAAATCTAAGCTCGCTGAGATCAGCTTACATCCCTGGCCAATGCAGTGTGGGAGCAGACACCCTGTCAAGGCAGGGGCCAAGGCCAGGGGAATAGAGACTTCACCCCGATGTGGTGAAACAAATTTGAAGAATTTATGGGCAAGCCCATGTGGACCTCTTCGCTTCTCAAGAGACAGCGCAATGTCCCCTCTGATTCTCTCTAGTTCATCCAGCTCCTCTTGGACTGGATGCCATGGTTCAGATGTGGCCGAGGCTCCATCAGTACGCATTCCCTCCGATCGCCCTGCTCCCAGGAGTTCTGAAAAGAATATGCCAGGACGCGGTATCTGTGCTCTTAGTAGCCCAGTTCTGGCCAAGCAGAGTATGGTTCTCGAATCTCATAACTCTCCTAGACAGCTCTTCCTGGAGGATCCCCTTGAGGGGGGATCTTCTATCTAAGGCAGGGGGCGCCATCGTGCACCCCCACCCAGAGATGTGGAACCTGTGGATATGGCCCCTGGGGGGGCGCAACTCATAGCTTACGGTCTCTCAGCCGAGGTTGTTGAGACCATTTTACAATCCAGAGCTCCCTCCACAAGGAAACTGTATTCCCTGAAGTGGAAACTCTTCATTTCATGGTGCAGAGACTGCCAGCTCGACCCAGTTAACTGCCCCGTTTGTACAGTGCTGGAGTTTCTGCAGGCACATCTCTCTGCAGGGTTAGCATACTCCACCCTAAAGTTTATGTGGCAGCGCTTTCTGCTTACCACATCCCGTTTCTACGCAGCTCAAGTTCCTGAAAGGGAACGTCTCAGGTTACGTATGTAATCCTGGTTCCCTAAAGGGAATGAGACGCTGCGTCTTGAGGCCATACACCTGCTTGCGCCCGCTTCATTCATGTTCGAAGCTAACCCGAGTCGCGCAATGCACGTGTTTTTATAGCGTCCTGGTCATGATGTCACCCCGTCTGTGATGCCACGCCCCGCAATTGATTGTTGCGACAGGTGTTTCAGACTGCATAAAAGCTGATAGTGTTCCCATAGCGTATTGACGCAGTTCCCTTCGGGGGAACCAGGGTTACATATGTAACCTGAGACGTTTTTGACCTCAAAATAAAGCACTTTCCCTCTGTACATGGCTGTGGGGATGAGCAGTTTTGTGGTGCTTGGAATTCTATATCTTCTTTTCCTTTCGGCTGTTCCCTTTCAGTGGTCACCACAGCAAATCATCTGGCTCTATCTAACCCTATCCTCTGCGTCCTCTTCTCTCACACCAACTAACTTCATGTCCTCTCTCACTACATCCATAAATCTCCTCTTAAGTCTTCCTCTAGACCTCCTGGCTGGCAGCTCCAACCTCAGCATCCTTTTACCTATATATTCACAATCTCTGCTCTGAACATGTCCAAACCACCTCAATCTGGCTTCTCTGACTCTATTTTCAAAACATCTAACATGAGCTGTCCCTCTGATGTACTCATTCCTGATCCTATCCATCCTCGTCACTCCCAAAGAGAACCTCAACATCTTAAGCTCTGCTACCTCCAGCTCTGCCTCCTGTTGTTTCTTCAGTGCCACTGTCTCTAAGCCGTATAGCGTCGCTGGTCTCACCACCATCTTGAACACCTTTCCATTCTCGCTGACACTCTTTTATCACACATCACACCTGACACTTTTCTCCACCCGTTCCAACCTGCTTGCACACACCTCTTCACCTCTTTTCCACACTCTCCGTTGCTCTGAACCATTGATCCTAAGTACTTAAAGTCCTGCACCTTCTATACCTCTGCTCCCTGTAACCTCACCATTCCACTTGGGTCCCTCTCATTTACACACATGTATTCTGTCTTGCTGCGGCTAACCTTCATTCCTTTGCTTTCCAGAGCATACCTCCACCTCTCTAAAGTTTCCTCCACCTGCTCCCTGCTCTCACTACAGATCACAATGTCATCTGCAAACATCATAGTCCATGGAGATTCATATCTAACCTCATCCGTCAGCCTGTCCATCACCAGAGCACAGAGCTCAGAGCCGATCCTTGATGCAGACCCACCTCCACCTTGAACTCTTGTGTCACACCTACAGCACACCTCACCACTGTCTTACAGTTTCCATACATGTCCTGCACCACTCTAACATAATTCTCTGCCACTCCAGACTTCCTCATACAATACCACAGCTCCTCTCTCGGCACCCTGTCATATGCTTTCTCTAACTCTACGAAGACAGCTTGGAATTCTATATACTTAATAAAAAATAATGCCACATTGATGGCTCAAGAAGGTGTAATTGTTCAAATAACATATTGTTTCATTTTAAAATGTAAAAAAGTTGTAAACCTAAAGTGTTATTCAAGTGTAATATTTCAGTAAAGGCTAGGGACAGAAAAATTGACCCCTCAAGGGGTCAATGGGAACGGCTCCTGGTGGGAACGGCTCCTGACGTTCCCACCAGTACGACCGACTCTCCGATCTTGAAAATCCTGGATGAGTCTGGGATCCAAGATATCCTTGGCAGGAACCCAGGAGCGCTCCTCAGGACCATAGCCTTCCCAGTCCACCAGGTACTGCTTCGATCTCTGGACTTGGCGGACATCCAGGATCCTGTGAACTGTGTAGGCAGGCTGGTCCCCGATGATCCGTGGAGGAGAAGGAGGTCTACCTGCCACAGAAAAGGGAGAGCACAAAACAGGTCTTAGCAGAGACACATGGAATGTGGGGTTAATTCTCAGGGACATTGGAAGTAGTAAGCGGTAGGTCACAGGGTTTACTTTCCTGATTATACTGAAGGGCCCAATGTACTGCTGCATCAGCTTGCGAAATTCCACCTGCAGGGGAAGGTCCCTGGTGGAGAGGCAAACTCTCTGCCCCACTTGGAAGAAGGGAGCAGGCCTGCGCCTGCGGTTGGCCTGATGCTGGTACCGGTGGAACGCCTTCAACAAGTTAGCTCTAGCCCTGTGCCAAGCCTGCTGACAGCGCCAGATGAACTGCTGGACAGAAGGCACGACCAACACACTCTCTCGCTCAGGGAACAGTGGAGGAGGAAAACCAAACTGGCACTCAAAAGGTGACATGCCTGTGGCAGAGGAGCAGAGGGTGTTGTGTGCAAACTCTGCCCAGACCAAGAACTCAGACCAAGACGAGGGGTTGGTAGCGACCATGCACCTCAGGGTAGACTCCAGGTCCTGGTTGACCCACTCAGTCTGGCCATTAGACTGGGGGTGAAACCCAGAGGAGAGGCTGGCTGTAGCTCCCAATCAGCAGAAGGCTCGTCACCAACGTGAGGAAAACTGATCAGAAACCACATCCTGAGGGAGACCAAACACTTGGAAACCATGATTAATCATCAATTTAGCCGTTTCCTTGGCGGAGGGCAGCTTAGGTAGGGGGATAAAGCGAGCAGCTTTAGAAAATCTGTCCACAACCACCAGTATTACTGTATGGCCCTTGGAAGGAGGGAGACCAGTGATAAAATCTAACGAAATATGAGACCAAGGGCGATAGGGAATGGACTGCTCTAGGAACAAACAGGTGATCTGGAGGACCCCCACCGGATCTCCAGATCTCCAGGTTATTGTGAAATTGAACCTGTTAAAAAACAGAGCCCATCAAGCTTGGCGAGAGCTGAGCCGCTTTGCTTGCCGTATGTACTCCAGGTACGATGATCCGTTAGGACTTGGAAGGGGATTTCTGCTCCCTCCAGCCAGTGCCTCCACTCCTCAAGAGCCATCTTGACTGCAAGAAGCTCCCTATCCCCCACATGATAGTTCCTCTCTGCTGGAGTTAAACAGTGAGACATGTAGGCACATGGGTGGAGTTTGTTGTCCTCACCCCTCTGAGACAGCACTGCCCCCACTCCCACTTCAGACACATCTACTTCCACAGTGAAAGGCCTCTCAGGTTGAGGAAGGCTCAAGATGGGGGCAGTGAAAGCCTGTTTGAGTTTTTGAAAGGCCTGCTCAGCCTCGGAGCTCCAACTAAACTTGCTCACTGAGCTCTTGGTAAGGGTAGTCAAGGGTGCGGCCACAACCCCAAAATTGTAAATGAACTTCCTATAGAAGTTGGCAAACCCTAAAAATCCTGCGAACCTGACCCGGGGAAATTATGAACCCAAGGAACTGGACAAACACAAATTGATTCAGCATGTCACGAAGCACGTCATTAATCAGAGCCTGAAAGACTGCAGAGGCATTGGTGAGACCAAAGGGCATTACTAAATATTCATAGTGCCCCGTCGGGGTGTTAAAGGCCGTCTTCCACTCAACGTGGCCCTAGACTTACTAAAGACGGTCCTAAGATGGTGATAGTGAATGGGAACTCGGGACAGATCAATGGATTCTTGGGACTCTAGAATTGGGACCCGAGACAAGCAAGAGGATTGGCAAGGGAGTCCCCAACTCCGAACTGAGCCAGAAACCCAATCAAAGTGGGGGTTGTGCTGCAGCAACCAGGGGTGGCCTAGGATGATAGGAAACTCTGAGGATGTGATGAGGTGAAAGCATATGTTTTCATGATGTTGGTGAATATTGAGCTCTAGATTGGTGGTGATGTGGGTGACCTGGCCTGGGGCTATGGGCCTACCATGTAGGGCAGTGACAGAAAGCGGTGCAGCAAGAGTGTTGGTAGGGATCCCTCAGATCCCGTTCCCTGGGAGAGAGGCGAGCACGACCCAGTAGGCTTGGGCGGTATCCAAATTTTGATACCGTCAAACCGCCTCCCTATTTTACCGTGGTATACGGTATTACCGTGAATAATAAAAAAATTATGACGTAAGGCTCAGACAGCATCACCAAACTGTTGGCTTGTGCCTAAACCGTTCAGAAACTGAATACCAAACACTAATACTGAAACTATAACAAAATAACATGCACAACAATATTAACAACTTTTATTAGCAACAAATTTTTTATTAGCRGTTTATAAAAAAGTGCAAATACAACAGTCAAACAGAATTAAATTCACATAAACATCCAGAACAGTTTTCGCGCAGAGACGCGCACACAGATCAATTAAATTAAATCACACCGCCTGAACAACTTTTAATAAGAAAGAGCAGCTCATTGGTGCTGCATCGGGAGGCGTTGAAACTGTTGCGCTGAGTGAACTCGGGTCCGTCCTTGCAGCAGTGAGTGGATGGTGGTCTCGTATATGCGACCTTAGGTTCGAGGTATTTCCATCTCTTGCTGTCACCTTTTTTGTTGCACAATTTGCAAATTGCCTCGTCTGTATTTACCATCTCTCTCTTCTCGTTCTGTGGAAACCCCAAATACTGCCAAACTGCAGAAGTTGTATCTTTTTTGAGACCAGGTCACTTGGTGCGCGACTCGCCATCTTTCCCCCTCTCTCTCTTTCTCCTCCACGCTGTCACGTGATGACAACCACGCATACGCATTTTTAGGCATTAAATAAATTATATGTAATATTTAACCCTTGTCGCCTATATAAGTGCATTGTTTTTATGTTTATGACGGTATAACGGTATTGAAACTGATACCGTTGCTATTTTTAGATACCACGGTATACCGTATTACCGTAATACCGCCCAAGCCTACGACCCAGCTGCATGGGCTCTGAGGTAGCTGACCTTTGGGGTTCTGGTGAGACAAGGGCAGGACTAACCGAGGGGAACTGTTCAAACCTGCGGCTCCGGGCTCGTTTCTCATGCGGTTATCAGGTAACAAAAATATAAAATTTGACTATAGGTATGTTAACAGGACATTTATTAAGAAAGTCCATCATATTCCCACTGATCTGTCTCAGGGTCGTCCCATCCCATCTCCCCATCATCTGGTCTTGATAAAGTCCGGATCCAGCTGACTACAGGACCTTAGGGAAGGACAGACAGACAGACTTAGTGTGGGGCCAGCACATCTGTTCTTATGGGAAGTGTCCCTGGTTCTGGTTTCCCTAATTAATACAGCCTAACAATTTCTTAAGGATTTTAGTGGTAAATCTATAGAAGTATGTGTAGACAAGATTAAAGAGGTGGGTCTTCAATCTAAATTTCAATCTTCAGTCTAAACCAACATGGTATATCTGCGTCCTGGACAACACTGGGAAGTTATTTATGAAACGCACTTGAAATTATTTATGAAAGGAAAGTAATTTTAATCTTTCATAAACAGCATGCAACTTCCTTATAATGGCAGATCAGTCTTAAAGGGGTGTGTGGTTGTGTTTTAGTATTTGCCTGTTTCAATAAATAAAATAAGAAAATCCCATATAACAGCTGGAACTTGGGTCTGCATAAATCGCTACCTTAGAATTAAAAGGTTTTATCTGACATTTTTGTGAAAATTGAGTTATTGACATATTCTTACTTTAATATAACTTATTGACACTATTAAAGGTGTTATTTAATTTTTTTAATGCATTTTGGGTGTTTAATTTGAAAAACAAAAAAGTTCAGTTTTGGTATTTACAATGCAATGCAAAAACTTTAAACCTCAATATCTCAAAACTGGTCAAAACGCAGATAGAACCATATCATTCTAAGGTAGCGAAATGACTATAGGAGTATTATTTTGCTTTAGAATCATCACTATTGGTCGAGCCATGACACTAGCACACCATTCTTTCAGTGGAGATCAATGGGAGTGTCACAACTCTCTTTTCAACAGCTCTGGCGTCTGCTATTTGAACGTCACGCAGCCTGTTTTATATTTATGAGCTTAGCGTTGCAGTGGTACATTACAAATAAACGTGCTTACTGTTAGTCTAAACATTACGGGATAAGGACAGTTTATACATTCTTCCGGGACGACGCTTCACCAATGTCAATTTATAAAGGATCTTCTTTGTTTTTATTGTTTTGGGTATTATTTTGACCTTTCTTGAACATTGGGTTTAAAACAAAATCAGAGTCCTTACGTCTTATGAAGAATTGTGTGCTGCGGTTGTGTAGTTAGATAATGGGAGCTCTGACAAAATTGGTAAGTGCTTTTATTATAACAGATCAGAACTTAGACAAACATGAACATTTGTGGACGTGACATGTTATTCTAAACCTGTACACTAAACGTGCTTTTAAAGTCAGGGTTATTACCTGTTAGTTATTCTCGAGCTTAATTTGATTATTCGCGTTGTACACGACTCTGGCGCAGCAAGCAAGCATTACGTGTACAAAGCATATCGAAAAAGTTTTGTTTGCGCATATGCATTTTACATTAATTTTATCATATGGAATTGTTGTTGATTTTTTTTAAGGTCAAGCGTTTTATCCTTTGCGTCATTCAGCTGATTTAGAACGCAGCATGGTCGCATGTAATGCTCCTGATATTAAACAGTGTTATTCAACTAAAGGTGGATTCTAGAGAACAATATCAAACAAAGGTGTATTATAACCTTGTTGTGGAGTTGTCCCGTATACAGATTATATACTAAAATCACAATAACATTAAATTGTTTACAACAGAAGATTAACCTTACATCTCAGTCAGCTGCTTTAAATCTTAGGGGAATTTCAGACAAGGATTAAATTAAAGGATATTGCCCCATCAAAACGAAAATTTCCTAAAAATTTACTCACTTCCGTGCCATCCAAGATGTTTAATGATAAATTAAAGTTCTTGATTAAAAACTTACAGCATTTTTCTCAATCTAATGAAATTAAACAGTGTTCATCGTTTTGATGGTCCAAAATAAAATTTATCTTGTCTAATTTGACAAATTAATGTTTAAACTCTGTCTCTATTTATCAGTTTATTTGATTAAAGTAGTGCGTTTGTGTGTATCCTGGATGTCTAAATCTTGCAATCTGCCTATGTCCAGGGTGAACTTTCCAATGTGATACCGTAATGCATGAGTTTGGGGACATCGCAGAGCCAGACCAAGGCGAACATTTAGTAGTCTATATTTTTGTAGTTACAAATGTTTTTGTAATTTTGTAGTTAAAAATATATACATTGTTTTTTTTTTTTCTAAAAATTGTTGGGCTAGACAAGACACTTTTTCGTCAGCTAGGGCCGAGAGGGACCATTTGATGCTGTATCGAAACTTTGAACCAAAATGATGAACCCTGTTAAATTTCATTAGATGAGGAAAATCCTGGAATGTTTAGCGCCGCCCTTACAATGTTATTGACTGTGTATTTAAAGGGATTGCTGCGCTATAAAGATAATTTTGTGTCTTTATTATTCAAGCAAAGAAAAAAAAGGCAAACAAAAAATACAGTTTTGAAACAAAAAAAATCAAGATTTGAAAACAAAAATGAAGGTTTCAAAATTTTTAAGCTTAACAAAATCGATTGTTCTCATTTTCTTTAATTTTAAATCTGAAACTTCTGCTTGCAGGTCGAAATGTTTTGTTATTTTAAAAGTTTTGTTTGCAAGTCCAAAGGTTTCGCACCTCTAAATCCTTTGCTATTCAAAAAGTTTTGTTTGCAAGTCGAAAGGTTTTGCACATCAAAATGTGCTCCAGGCCTTCTGCCCTCCTCCCTTTAGGGATAGACCAGGAGAAGCTTAATTGTGTGTGTCCAGTGCGAGCACTGCACACTTATGTCCACAGAGCTGCCCTGTGGAGAAGATTGGACCAGCTTTTGGTCTGTTTCGACTAGCCTGCATCTCATCAGACGCTTAGTTACTGGATTGTCAATGCTATTTGCATCTCTTTTGAGATTTCTGGACTTCCCCCTCCTCTGGGGACCAGAGCTCACTCTACTCTGTGTATGGCGGCCTCTAAGGCCCTTTCTGCAGGTGTCCCAGTACAGGATATCTGTGACGCTGCTGCTCCACTCCCCTGACCTTTGTCAGATTTTATGGCCTGGATGTTCAGGCCACCCCTAGTTCCACTGTCCTGATGCCCTAAGGCTAATACAACATAGGACAGGGGTCCCTTCACTATGGCGGAGTTGGCATCTCGTTCCCATAGCGTTTCAACGCAGCTAGAGTTCCTGAAGGGGAATGTCTCAGGTTACGTATGTAACCCTGGTTCCCTGAAGGGAACAAGATGCTGCGTCTCTAGACCATACCTCAGGTACCACCTGCTTGCGCTCGCTTCATTCATTTCAAAGCTAACCCGAGTTGCGCAACACACGTGCTTTTATAGCTTCCTGGTCGTGACGTCACCCCGTCTGTGACGTATTGCCCCCCAATTGGATGATTAGACACGTGATTCAGAGTGCATAAATGCTGGAGGTGGTCCCCATAGTGTTTCGACGCAGCGTCTCATTCCCTTCAAGGAACCAGGGTTACATACGTAACATGAGACAATTTTGATCTTTATGCATCTTCCAAATAGTACCACAATAGTCTGTACCAACCACTTACATTCACAGTTCTCAATACTAGTTTTGATAATCTGCTAATTGAACAGCACACTATTTTACTGAAGTCAAAGGTGGAGAAGTGGTTTCTAAAAAACACTGTTGAAATTAACACCCAAACAAACAATTTAGTTAGAGGTCTGTTCTGTGTTTGTGTTAAAAAATAAATACAGTGTTTGCACATAGTCTTGGCTGTATAAATTGGTGAAAAACAAAGTGGATTGGACCCATCACCACAATGTCGTAGCACTCTAATAACCCACTGTCATGTTTGGGTGTCAATTTCAAATATTAATATTCAAAATTAATATTAAAATAATATTCAATATATTTAATACAATATTTCTTAAGAGTTGCTTACTGTGTAATTTATTTTCTGTTAAAAGTAACCGCAACTGTTGTATGTGTGTGCTTAATACTCAAATTGATCAAACTAAAAATTGTTTCCTCGCTATTGACTCTGTTCTCTAGCCATGTCCTGGAAATTGATCGAAGTCAGCTATTTAGAAGAACATTTTAATTCTATAGTTGCACCTTAAGGAGGCATGGAACTGGGAGTGAGGAAGCTTCCTCAGGAGGCAAGAACAAGGAAACTATGCTGAAGTGTTTTTGTCCCAGCATACCATTTTTGTCCCAGCATACCCTTGCACAATAATGGGGTCGGGCTAAGAAGCAAGGAAAGAAAGAGAGGGAAGGAACCAAGTACGCATAAATAAGAATTAAGAAGCACCCTGTGTGTGTTTCCTGGGGTCAGATGAACATCGCCTCAGTCTGCTGCTATAAAAGCAAAACAGTAAAACGTCAATAGGTCATCTGGCTGAACATATGCAATATGAGATCACAGGCATCAATAAAAAAAATAAAATATAATTTGTGGTTGTGGCCAATCCTGGATGGCTTGGATCTTCCCCTGGTCCATCTAAATCCCTTCGGGGCTGAAAATATAGTCAAGGAACTGGACTGAAGATTGGTGGAACTCACACTTCTCCAGCTTTAGGTAGAGTCTCCTGAGTTGGTGGAGGACCTGCGTAACATGGTGGCGATGTTTGGTCAGGTTCCAGGAGTAAATCAGGATATCATCTATGTAGACTATGAAAAATCGATGAACTCCCGGAACACCTTGTTCATGAACCCCTGGAAGACTGACGGGGAGTTAGCCAGGCCATATGACATAACTAGATATTTATAGTGGCCGGAGGGGGTGATAACCGTCGTCTTCCACTCGTCACCTTCTACTCGTCACCTTCTACTCGTCTTCCACTCGTCGACTGTAATCTATACAAGAATGCAAGTCACCGTCCCTCTTGCCCACGGAGAAGCTTGAGGCCGCCGGGGAAGTGGAAGGTCAAATGAACCCCTGCTGGAGAGCCTCCTGGATGTAATCCTCCATCGCCTTGCAGTCCAGGATTGACAAAGGGTATACTCTACCTTTGAGGAGTACAGCTCCAGGTAGTAGGTCAATGGCACAGTCCCATGGCCAGTGCAGTGGTAATTTAATGTGCTTGTTTGCTGAAGACGTCCTGGAATGACGCATAGTCAGATGTGATCTCAGGAGTTTCTTGGGGTTCGGGACTTTTCGGGAATTCACGTGGAGACTGGTACTTGGGACGCGGGGTGTTGGAAGGTTGGTGAGACATCTTTGGAAGCAGGCATCACTTCACCTGAGAATTTCACTGGACTCCTATCTGACTTCGGGGGCATGTTGGGCTAACCAGGGGCATCCCAGGATGTTCTCCACGATGGATCCCTCCAGTACCAGAAAAGATATTACCTCCTTGTGAAGACAGCTAACCTGCAGTGTTTAAGAGAGGACTCAAACTTGATGTAACCACGCCCTAGTGGTTTTCCCTGGATGGTCTCTATTTTCAGCTCTTGGGCATGTCTCTGACGGCACAAGTCAAGCTGTCTGAGGAGGTCTTGCGAGATGAAATTGCCTGAGGACCCTGAGTCCACAAGGGTGGACACTGCAACAGAACAACTAGTGGTAAGTAGTTTAACTGTTAACATGGGAAGGTCAGTGATAGCCGGCACAACCCGGAGAGTACTCACCGCTGGGTGTGGGGGACGTGAGGGGCACTGCTTGATAAAGTGCCCCGGGGTTCCACAATATAGACTTTGGCCTGAAGCGAGCCGTCGCGCTCGCTCAGTACGTGGGAGGCATTAGGAGTCAAGCTGCATGGGTTCTGGTACTGGAGGACAGACGGCAGGCGGGGGTGTTGGAGAATGAGCGGTTTTGTCCAGCTGACAAGCTGGGAGGTGTTGGGAGATTCGGACGGCTTTCTGCATTAATCTCTTCAAGCCGACATTATCATCATAGATGGCCATCTGGGCTTTTATTTGGGTAACTGCAACATAGGAAGTCAGGTTAGTTCAACTGAGTAGGGGTGAAACCAGACAGTGAGTGAACGGGAGGAGTGCAAAGATATAGTGTCATTGATGATCGCTGACAGGTGGAGGTGATTAGTATTCGGGTGATTGGGATCTGGTGATTGCCGTGGCTGGTGACTGAGGTGGTGACTGTGACTCCCTGACAATGGAATAGAGATGTAAGGAATTTGCAATAATACCAAAAAATACACACAGTACACAAAAAATACAATACAAATACCTGAACATTACACAGTGAAAGAGAATTGGAGACAATGAAATGACAAAACAGTCTTTAATAATACTTATAAGACTGTAATTGTATCATTTCGCTAGAAGCAATATTACCAATTTACAAAAGTTTAGCTAAGTGAAATGTTAGCAGTCTCCCAGTAATCAAAACAACAGGGCGACAGTGGCAAGGAACCAAAACTCCAATGATATATAGATGGAGAAAAAACCTTGAGAGAAACCAGGCTCAACCAGGAGGGCCAGTTGTCCTTTGGAACATTAAAGCTGCAATTTAACTTTGTAACTTTCTTGGTTGTAAAAAGAGAACTGCTAATAATTTTTTTACAGTTATATCTATTTAAAGCGGGTCTGATTTTTGTGATTATGTCAAACACAGAGGAATGTTCATACTTGCATTGCAATAATCAAGTCTTGATGTCATGAATGCATAAATTAATTTTGACACAGAGAGCATGTGTCATAGTTTCGTAGTTATAATTTTTAGGCTGAAAAATGCAGTTTTACAAGTATTGGAAATGTGGTTTTAAAAGGATAAATTGATATCGACTATACATTCTGTTAGTTTGGTGAAGTTGGTCTGTGTTGTCCAGTGTGACATTTTCATTGGTTATAAGGCTGTGTTTCGGGTTTGCTGTGGCATGAGTTTGTTTTTCTTCACATTCTCCCTGCTCATGATCAATATGAAAAACAGCCAAGATCTCAGAGCTGCAATCCACAATGGTTTATATTTTCAGAAATGTAAATTATTTTTTCACACTATCACACTGCTATGACAAAGAAGGGAGGAAAAAAACTGAATTTAACTAGACTGAAGGTAGGTTAGTTAATAGGAAATTTAATAAGAAAGTATATCATATATCCCAGTGATCTATGTCAGGGTCGTCCCATCCAGTCATGAATGTTTGAACATGACTGACTTGAACTTATCTATGGCTTTTTGAAGGTTTCTTGCCTGTGCGCACCATGTCTTGGGTGCAGATGCTGCCCGCAGAACAGGAACTCAGTTGTGACCCGAATCATATATGCCTTCATTTTGCTGCTTGGCACCATAATTTCTTGTGTTATGTTGTCACCTGGGGTTGAGCATCACCTTAAACAAGTAAGTGAAATTTTAGCATTAGTAGCATTATAACTAATACAATAATCTAAGAATATCATCGTACAGTAGGCCTACTGTATGTACCATAAGAAGCTGATAATAGGTCTTAACATTGTGAAGTAAGATTTATTTATTAGCCTAATGTACACAGTAATGGCACATTTAAGACTCTTTCATTCAAATTAAATTAAATAAACAAATAGAAATACTATAAAACCACTTCTATCACAATTAAAGATATTACAAAAAAATTAAAGACTTAAATTTGTGCAGTTTAAAGTTTCAAGACAAAAAAATCTCAATATATTAATTCTTCATTCTCAGATACCTGGCTTGTGTAATATATGTAATCTATTCTTCATTCTCAGATACCTGGCTTGTGTAATGGAGGAGCAAAGTCCAGCATCCTTGAAATGGAGGCAGTTGTCCAATGTGACATTTTTATTGGTTATAAGGCTGTGTATCGGGTTTGCTGTGGCATGAGTTTGTTTTTCTTCACATTCTCCCTGCTTATGATCAATATGAAAAACAGCCAAAATCTCAGAGCTGCAATCCACAATGGGTTAGTTCAATACTAAACCATTGATTTATATTTTCAGAAATGTATATTAAGTTTTCACTTAATATACAAAAGTCATTTATTTGTAATTGACTTTTCCGAACTCCTTTTAGGGTGTTTGTCGGACAAGGATGACAAAAATTATTAAAAGTATCTCAACTGGTCCAAAGATATGAAAAATTAATTTTTGCAAAAAGCCATTTTTGCTTATAGCTTTTAAAAAGTTGGGCCTAAAATTATTAAAAGAGTGGTCTCTTTAAATTCCTTAAGGCATGCTGAGTCAAGGAATATCCAGTGTTCCCTGGTCAGCCATTTTGGGCATCAGACATTTTGAATTTTGTCATAAAATGCAATATCTTACAAACTAAATTGCATATCTTTATGAAACTTGGTATGGTTATGGTATGGTATCATCCTTATTGTCTGAGGGTACTTACTAAGTTTGGAGGTGTTGTAACAAAAGCTGTAACAAAATTTTTGAAATATTTTAAACCTGTATTTATAATTTTTGAAGCTTAAGTGCTACAATACCAAGTTTGTCATTGTCGACTGTACTTGAGTCTGCCAGTTTGAGTTTAAAATTTGGAAAATAACTACCCAGACCTCTCTCAGAGCCCCCATTGGAACCTCTGCTATTCCTGCCACTCCAGGTGTTTCGGGGATAGAAACTGCTTCAGGAGACTGGACAGATAGACAGAATAGTACCTCTTTCAGACTTTCTGGCAGTGTGGAAACTTCTGCCCAGATTGTCCCCATGGCTATTATATACAGTAGAGAGAGGGTACAGAATTCAGTTTCCCTTCTGTCCTCTCGTTTTATTAGCATTTTACAGATTGTAGTAGTAGGACAGCAGCATTTAATGTTTGCCTAGGGACTAGATCCTCTCTTGGCAAAAGGGGCTAAAGAATGTGTTCCTCCTCACAAGAACGATCTAAGCTTTTACAGACAATATTTTATAGTTCCAAAAAAGGAGGATAGGGATTGCCTCAAATTCTGGATTTGCATCACTTGAATTGATCTCTGAGGAGATAGAGTTTCAAGATGTTGATGCTCAAACAGATTGTGTGTTAAATCTAGTCCAATCCAGAGGACTGGTTTGTCACAATAGATCTGAAGGACGCATGCTTTCACATTGAGATTTTGCCAGAACACAGGAGGTTTCTCAGGTTCGCTTTTGGGGGCAAAGCTTGGGGTGCTCCCTTTCCACCTACCTCTATCGCCTCACACTCTCACAAAGTGTGTGGATGCAACTCTGGCTCCTCTGAGACTCCAGGGCATCCATGTATTAAACTATATAGATGACTGGCTAGTCATGGCTAGTTCCCAAGAGTTAGCTACATGGCATTGACATGTTGTGTTAGCTCACATGAGGTGCTTAGGGCTGAGACCCAACCCCAAGAAGAGTATGCTTTCTCCTGTCCAGAGAATAAGGGGTAATTCGGGAGTCCACTGCGACACAGGCACAATTGTCTCTTGCATGTGTGGATTTGATTTTTGCTGCTGTGAGCAGTGTTCGGCTAGGCCAGCACTTTAAGACTCATGGCAGCAGCAGCCAACATGATTCCATTGGGTCTGTGCACATGAGACCATTTCAGTTCTGGCTAAAGAGAAATGGGTTTAATTCAAGAATCCACCCACTTAGGGTGGTAAGGGTTATGCGCTGAGGGCTTCGTACCCTTTCTATGTGAGTTAGACCCCAGTATCTTACCTTCAGTCCCACTCTTAACTAAGTAAAATTGGGTTAATTCCAAAAACCACCTGCTAAGGGTGGTAGGGGCTACATGCCGAGGGCTTTGTACCCTTTCTGTGTGACTCAGACCCCGGTTTCTCACCTTGGGTCCCACTCTAGGAGCGTTATGCCACCACAGCATCCTTATGGTGGATGTTTTTCTCATAGGCTGGGGTCCCATCTTGGGACCTTACTGTTGTTTAAAGGGGTCTATCTTTTGCTCCATTTGAGCCCCTAGAGTCAGCCTTGGATAAGTTTCTGATTCTACTTCTATCTCTTACATCAATCGAAAGGGTAGGGAACCTTCAGGCTCTATTAGTAGATCTTGCCTTTTTGGTTTTGCCCTTGGCTTTGTTAAAGCCATTTTGCACCGTAGACCAGACTATACCCCCAAGGTGCCCACTGTGGCTGGTCACGCGGTGGTACTTCAAGTCTTCTGTTTACCACTGTTTAAGTTGCTGGAAAGTCTTCACTTACTGTGTCCGGTTTTGAAGACTTATAGTATGTCTGCCACTTAGGCCAATGGCATAAGACCTCCCAGTTCTCATTCTGTTTTGGTGGCTGCATACGGTCACAAAGCAGCGCTTATCTCATTGGCTCAAAGATGCTATTACCCTGGCCTACAAGGCCTGTGACTTAGTCACCTTTGGGCATTAGAGCCCATTCTACCAGGGGTGTAGCATCATCTAAGGCTCTTTCTAGGGGAGCATCTCTAAGTGATGTTTGTGCTGCAGCAGGCTAGTCCTCTCCATATTAGTATTAAATATTACAGTTTAGATTTGAATTTAACCTGAGCATCTCAGGTTACGTATGTAACCCGGTTTCCTGAGATAGGGAGCAAGACACTACTGGTTTTACATGTGATCAGACTCGGGCATGCCTGAAGCGTGTTCCCTATAGTGTCACGCCTGATACAGTATCTCATTCCCTATCTCAGGGAACTGGGTAACATACAAAGCTCGAAATGTTTTCCCAATAAATAGGTATAAACAATTCTCATATCCATCTTTTCATCAGCTTCTGGTTTTTCAAAATTGGAGCCATGGTTGCAGTAACGGTTGGTGCCTTCTATATTCCAGAGGGACCTTTCAACAAAAGTAAGAATTTAATTTATTCTGTATACATATTCATACATACTGTCACTATGTGTATAAGA
>JAZGTK010005119.1:0-23027 GCA_036877625.1 Ambastaia sidthimunki
TATATATATATATATATATATATATATAATATTTTTTGTAATACTATATATATAATATTTAAATATGCATATATATTTATTCATTAAATATATAATATATGTTTTAATACTTGGGCTCAACAAGTATTTTATGATGATTAGAAGGCAGATTCTACCTAGTAAAAGATGTTTAATTAACAGCTCATACCTGACAAAGTAACCTCTAATTAGTGTCGTTTTGTACAGTTAAAGCGTTTGTTCGCTGTCATTTAGCCGCTGTCCATCAGTTTTCAGCGTTTAAGTCACTGTACGAACGGCATGCAGAATGTTGCCAGATTCTCAAGAGTTTTAGGGTGCTCCTGCCTACATAAGGGTCATTCGTGCAAAAATTTGGCAGCGCTTTGTCACGTTAATTATCTCTGTAGCGTTGTAGAAAGTTGGCTTGTGAAAACGTCTTGCTTTTAGTAAAACAAATGTTCGTTTGTTTTTATCGTCTCGCTTTTGAAGTTGTGATTTCAAAGCTGCCAGGCGATAAACTGGAGAGCGTTTCTGTGCATGAATGCCCTTGATTTTGGCTGAACATTGTCACGTGTTGTGGTGCCTTAAAGAAATAGTTCACCAAACTATACTAATTCTGTCATTATTTAATAACCAAGGATTTTGATGAATCTTCATGTAGCTTTTTATATAACAACAGTTCCTAATTACATATATGTCAAGCCAAAAAAGAAACAAACAAAAAACACCATAAAAATCACTAATTTGACTGTATTTGCACTGTATTTCAAGTCTCCTAAAGTCATAAAGAAACCTAAATTAAAGGCATTATTCACTATTTATCTTCCCCTTTGGTAAACTCAAGAACCTTTGGATCACTGAATCAGTAAGTTGGGCTCAAGAACCAGTCAGCCTGATTTATGAGGTAGATCCATTAAAAAGGTCTATCTTCAAAGGCCAATTTTTTATTTCAGTTAATGTTTTTGTCCCTTTCAGGGCTTGACAGACATGATTACTATAAGCTGTTGTTGTATGGAAAAGAAGCTTACAATTTCTTAAAAAATACAAACGTTGAAGCTTTCTGATAAGGATAAGATGAGATGTTTGACTGGTTTGAGACTTACGCATGTCTGAGTGATTGAGAAAAGACGTTGCCTGTAGCAGTAGGTCACCTAGCATTCCTGCTATTGGGTTTAATTTGGGTCATGTTGGAAATGAGATACGGTGAGGTATGGACATGGTAACTCAGACCCTTCTTGGGCCTCTCACTGTCTCTTACACATCTCTGTGTGGTAATGAATACACTGGTACTGAATACACAATTCCGTTTGGCATTTGTCACAGCGAGTTTCTCCCCTGAGGGCCGAGCTGTACCTGCAAAACATAATAGCAGATTGAATTGAGTAGGTGGTTGGATGAGGGACTGAGGTGTTTATGTGGGACCAAACTGTGGACTGAAAGCCTCACTTTTTAGAAAATCTGACAATGTTTTGCTTTGAGAAGCTTTACCGGTTCCTTAGAGATGAGATAAATAAAGGCAGGACTTGTGTCGTTTATTTAGCCATTGCTGTGTGTTCTTGACAGAGGAAGGCAGAATTAATTATTACGAGTCTCTTATCTTAATTAAATCGTTCCATGTCACGGATTTCACACAAAGAGTCTAAAAATCATGTTCATCTCTTTTTTTTTTTGCCTGCTGAGGATGGGGTGTATCAAGATATCAAATATATGTGCCATAAATTCATCTGGGAATTTACTGTTATAGAGTGAGCGAATGAGATTCACCTCTAAGTTTTTGAACTTGACATTATGACAGCAGAGTTTTGTTGCCCTCTATGCTACGAACATAAATACAGCCGCTGGAAATTCTTGAGATCGCTTGTCTTTGTAGTTCTGTAGAATCAGCGTTTGCTTGCATAAGCAACAAACAGAACCGAGCGCGGTGTGAACAGGAATCAGGAGGGTGTCAGCATAGCTTGTTTTGATATTAATCTGTCTAACATATTCTTGACATAACTCAGCGCTATACAGCACAGAAATGTAAGCTATTGATTTTTGAAGGGAAGAGATGGCAAGTTTTTATATTGAGGGTCAAAAAGTCGACAAGCGCCATTGCTACAGATCTGTAACTGAGCTGGTTGATTTCAGAGAAACATGAGCAAGACAATCCAAACTGACATTCGCATCTGTGAGGTTTTTGTAATAGCTCAGTTTGTACCTGGACCTTAGATATCTCAGTGCAGAGAATTCACATTGGAAACATAAACTGGCCTCTAATCTGGTGTTCCAGTCAGACTGGAATTTGTCACTGGCTGTAGGAATGTCACATTGAGATTGTCCAGTATTGCTCTTCCTTTAGGAGCACTAATTTGTTTTTCTGTGTGTGTCTGCCACTTTGCTTGCTCCCTTGAATACCAACATTGTCCAAAGCAGCGACAGATGACTCTGGTGGAGCACTTAGTAGATCAGCATAGAGATAAATATAGTCTCAGCCAAGAGGAAAGATGCTTCCTGATGTAGTTGCGGATTTAATTATTGTAATTATAATGCAGGGCAGTAATGCATTTCAGAACACGATGAAACATTAAGTGGTATTGCTGGAGTGTTTACAAATGCACAAGTGAGGCAAAAAATGCACAGCGATGCTGCGTTGTAAGATTGATGCAGTGGTTTGACTTGTAGATCCGGGGCTCAGATTTCGTTGGCAAGCTTACAAGGAAATGCGATATGACATGATGGGAACATAATATGGGGGCAATCCCAATCGTTTTTAAATTGTTAATCGTACCGGTTAAAATTAGAAAGCTCTCTAGTCTCATTATGAAGCCAATTAGGTTGCACACACTTCACTTTTTAATACACAGACTTGTGTTTCTATTAGTGTAATTGTTCAAGACTGACTTGAGTTATGTAACAGATTCTTAATAGTTGTTCTTCAATATTATTTATATATATTATTAACTGGGTTTGCACTGATAATTCATTGTGCTGATAGATCATGGTGTCATGGTTATTGACAAATCAAGTTCCTGTAGCTTAATTAGTAGAGCATTGCATTAGCAGTGCAAAGGTTGTGGGTTTAATTCCCAGTGAACGCTCTTACTGACAATTTTATATGAACTGAATGAACTGTAAGTTGCTTTAGATTAAAGCATCTGTCAAATGCATAAATATTTGTGAATTTTTTTTAACTCAAAATAACATTTAGTAACTCAATATAGATGCCTACAAGTATATGTGATTCTGTACCATAAGTACTGCCATAGTACATATTGTGTAGGAAGATATAGGGGAGTAAAGATGTGCCAGTAAATAATAAAAGATTGTAGTGATGTCAGAGCATGTGTACTACCAATCAGATCACTTCTCTTACACGCCACAGCTGTAATACTGCTGTATGTTACTTAGTAAAAAGATTAAATGCTTTATTTTATTAGTCACAGTTTTTGCACAGCACTACTTTTCCTTTTTCTCATAAAAGGAAATCCTCACAGCAGGAGCTCTGCTATCCTTTAAATTGTGCGCTCTGGTTTCTCTGTCCAGTCTAGTGTAACTGTAAGCCAAAACTGCTCTGTAATTCTATTCAAATGCTCCATCCGCAGCAGCACAGTCAGTGTTTGTGCCTGGACTGCTGCTGACATGATGGAGTAGGCCTGTATAAAGACTGCAGGAAACCATAAATCTCCCGGTTTAAACCCCTAAAACACGATCTTTCCCCCCTCGCTTTGTTTCTTTTTTCTAGCCTTCACGCTAAGGTGTTTCTAGCTAACAAGGATGTTGGCTAACGTTCTCAGAATGTTGGCTAACTGTCTCTAAAAGATTTCTTAAAGTTAACAAAATGGTCTTGCAGTAGTGTTAGTAGAATGTTTTTGATAGATGTTTCAGATAATACTGATTATAAATCGTATATCAAAAAACGTTATTCTGACATTTTTATTGTTTCTGAAAACCGTCTTACAACATGAAAATTGTTAGCAAGGTTTGCACTATTGATAGCTCATGGTGCCATGGTGTTTGACTAATCAACTAGCTAACCAACAACTGACATGACATGATTTACTAGTAGGATTGACTAGTTCTAGGTTTTTTTAATATAAGTTATGTTACCTTTTTAAATATATGCACTTTTTAACACTACAGCTTGATTTCTAATTGAGGTTTGTGTATTTTTGTTGTGATTTTTGCTGTTTTTAAGTGTCCCACCATAAGCATTTTTATACATCACATTTTGGGAAGCAAATGGATTGTTGTGTTCGTCCGTTATGCAAGAAGTGATATAGCATTGTGCAGTTTTGTGGTCCGAATAGAGATCCCAGTTGTGTGTGTAGCGCTTGTCTATTGCTTGTCTATTGTCTCATATACCCTACAGGAGTTCCACTCATCCTCATCTAATTTGTATTGTTTTCCAGACTTCCCCTTAATGGCTTGTTTGACATGTGTGCTCCGCACCACTGCACACAATTATGACAAGGTGCTTAGACAGCCCGGCGAGGCTGGAGGCCAACATTTCTATTGACACTCGCTCTTTTACGGCCGTGCCCTGCCGAGAACCGAGGGCCAGCCATCGCCTTGAGTGATCGTGATAGATGTGGCTATGTGTGCAGTTTCATGGATGCAGGTGTGAGCAGCTGTGCGTGTTCATGTGCATGCAAACTAGCATCAAGCTTACTGCTAAGCTTGTTATATTACATTAGGACACTTCTTCCTGTATACACTGTGCTGGAAGGCTTTTAATATCAACCTTAAGGGTGCACTCAGTACTTTTTAGCAAATCATAAAAGTTTCTACTGCTAATAAATAATACCAATAGTAATGTTTTTTTGATTCAGCAGGGAGAGTGGTAAGAAAAACGGTCGCAATGCAGCAACCCGTCGCATATTAGCACAAACCACTAACAAAGTGTACACGATTTGCTGGGATTGAATCCAAAAGTGTGTTTTATTGACGCATATAGTGTGTGATGGAGAAAAGCATAAACAAAACTTAAAACAAAAGTTAAACACAAAGCTTTGTTGTACAGTGTGTATCAGCAGTTCTTAAACAAACTTCATGCATTATGTTGACGCATCTAAGTCGTTTTGAGATCAAGACGAGTTGTTAAAACGAAACCAAAACAAAAACGTACTAAGTACACCTTTATAAAGAATGAAGGAGAGAAAATGAGAAAACGTAGTGAGCAAAACTGAGAAGTTCTGTGGCGAGGACATGTTTTAGCCTTCTGTTCGCCTTTAATGATACATCTCGGAATCCCTCATTGAAGGAGGACAAATAAAAACTGTTTTGTATGCAGCCGTTTGCGACTCCACCATGCGACTCTGGAGGAGCTGCATCGATTTCATTTGCATAATGAAAGTGATTGTATGTGTCACAGGAGGAAGAACCAGGCAGCTGGAAAGGTGGAGATTTGAGAAGGAATTTTAACGCGCCTCAACGAATGAACGTGTCCTCTCTGCGAGAGAGCCGGTGCGAGAAAAGCTCGGAAAAAGATAGACAGGGTGAAAAAGTCGTCTAGTGCATAAACAACGATGTGTTACGATGTGAGCAAGACCCCTTTGTTGCTCTGGGAGACGCATTGGGAATGCATAATCAATGTATATGTAATATGTATACGTGCATGGTTAGAAAATATGCTTTAGATACGCAGCAATGCCCTTTAGTCTGTTATTCTACCAGGCATTGTAGCTCACTCCTGAGGCAAAAAGAGGCCATCAGTCAGGCGTGTGTCTTGGGCCGCATTGGGAGTGTTGGAGTCGTTCTCAAAACAGGTCTGTAACATAGCTAACCTTAGGTTACGCTCCCCTCGTTTTCCCCATATGTAAAGCATTAAACCTGTCGATTTGCCTCACAGGAGGCTGATGTGATCTCTTCCAGCTGTTGTCCTGTGTTGTTTTCCAGCACGTTTGGGCCTCCCCAACAGGGAACATTCTTAGAACGTTGGCTAATGTTTTCTTAAAGTTTAAAGTTCTCTCAAAGTTATCAAAAATATAGAGCTTTTAAATGTTATATATCATAAATATCAAAAACATTATTCTTAAGTTGTTTTTTATGTTTTAAAAACATTACACAATTTAAAAAAATGTTTGTAACATTTAGTAGAGTTTTTAAAACAAGCATTAACATTAATACAGTGTCTTTAAAACTGGACTTTTTGGACTATTGAACATTTTTGTTACTGAATGGAAACGTTATGGAAATGTTCTTACAACCTAAAATTGTTCCCTGGTTTGTGATTTAATGGATAGGTAACTTCTTCTGAAGCGTGTCCATCGTGACAGTTTCTGATTTTCTTCACTTACCTCAGCATGAAAACTGCACCAGAGTCCAGACAGAATCTACAGCCCTAAAATTAATGAGCCTATCAGAGAGGCCCTCCTAGGTGTGAGTCAAGCCATCCCCGTATTGCCTATGGACCCTGGGGCACCCGCACATCGGCAAGACTGCAGGCATGGCTCGCGGCTCGACCCTGTAGAACCTCACTGTCAGACATGCTTCCGTCAAAACGGCAATGCATAATCTAAAAAGAAACGTTCCTGCGTTTTCAACCGGGGCCTGTTGGCAACTCAATTTTGGATGGCTGTATAGAAGACAGTCAGTTTCCTGCTGACGGAAACCTCATCATTAGATTTGTATCAATATTTCAGTCACACTTTACATCATGGTGGGATGACTGCGGGAGGTCTGTTTCAGATGCTGAATCTCATCCCAACTGGAGAAAGTAGGCAGATGTCATTTACATTTCTGTCTATGCTCTGCTTGCCTTTCACCATCTCAAACTGTCTACTTCACTCCAGCGTTCCCTGCCTGTCTGCCTCTCTCTGTATTCTCCCTCTCATCATCCTCATTGCAAAGTATGGAATACATCTGTCTTCCTATCATGCTTTCTTTTGCTTTCTTGTTATGTGAGGATAGGATGAGAGACTCGGCTGGATGAGATTGAGGTGTCTGTTTTGAAGCCTCCGGAAGAGAAGGGAGCACCTGCTAAGGGTTGGGCTCGGCTCAGCTGAGGTGAGAGCATCTAGATGTAAAGCAGAAATCTCTGCAGCTACTTGCTTCTTTCTGAGCTGTCAGCGCTCCAGTTTGCTTGTCAGAATGTGAGTTGTCAGTGTGGCTGCGGTCAGAAACTTTGTGTTTGCGGAGGAAGTCGTATTGCAGTGTAGCGGCTCGCGTTACAAAGAATCTTTTTTGGGATGATTGCGTCTCTGACTGTCAAAAAAAAAATCTAGAATCTTCAAGCTAGCCTCAAATGTGAGCTAAATATAGCTGCATTGCAGTATTCTGTTCTTTTAAAATGGAAAGAATAGTTCTGTCATCATTCACCGTATTTTTGTTTCGTTCTCTCTTTCTTCTGGAAGATGTTAGCCACAATGTTCATGCTGCTCTTTGACTTGCTGTCAGGCTCCAAAAGAGTCAAAAACAAGCAATGTAAAAGTGAAGTACTCAATACAAGTCTTCTGATATGTTCAGAATCTTACATTTGATGTTGTTTTGTGAGGGAAACAGATATTTCAATTGATATTCATTGAAAGTTTGTATATTTGCATTTGTACATTTAATCTTGGGGCATCATATTTGTTGTAAAAAGTGCTGAAACCAATACACAGATAATACTGAAATGTTCTTACGACCTAAAATTGTTAGCTGGGTGGTGTTTGGCATCTTTCATTTCCAGTCAGTTTCACTGAATAATAAGACAAGTTTCAATCTATTCCAAACTTTTGTGGTGTACCTTTAAGTTAATTTTTGAGCTTGACAGCATCCATTTCTGTTTACTTTCATTATATGGAAAAGAGCTGTTGGGACGTTATGCTAAACATCTTTTGTGTTCCACGAAAGAATGAAAGTGGTATGCAGGGTGAATAAATGAAGACAGAATTTACATTTTTAAGTTTAAAGTACAATCTGTTTTCACATCGCATTGCCCATCAGTTGATATCTTACTTCAAACTACGTCGTTTATGCAGAACAATTCAACAGTCTCTAATTGTCGTTTTTTTTCCACAGCGCTGAGCGTTATACTTCACACAGGTGTTGAATATTTCAAAATGAATTTCAATGAATTTTTCTAAAGAGGTACATATTGTTATTTTTTAAAGTACCATTTGGGCATCTGTTCTTGTGTGAATAGAAACTGAAAAACATAGCTGGGCTCTTTCTGGAAGCTCACACGACAATCTATGCTCCTTTTTGTGCTGTAATTGTGCAGATCTGAGAGCTCAAATAATCATAATGAGTTATGGGTAATGTTCTGTATAATGGCTCTTGTTTGTGAAGTTTGTTTTGTCTGTTTTCTCCAGCAGAACAGAAATGTGTGGTTGTGAACTTGAGCTCTTGTGATCCATTACTGTCTTTGCAGTTACTCTGGAAAGCTCTGCGACATAGTCCTTCAGACTTTTTTATAAGATTACGGAACATATTCTGTGAAATGAATTTGAAGGGTCAGTGGAGATCTATTTTCCAGTCAGACGTCAGCACCTGGAAACAGTCTCCAGGTTATCCATCACGTAAGAGAAAACAGCCATCCTTGGTAGCAGAAAAGGTCGAAAGCCAGGAGGCCAGCGGCGCGTGGAAGCAGATATGGCCGGTTTTGCCCTGGCCTGTTGCGATATTGGTTATACAGGATTCTTCTACTCTGTAGGAGATGGGAGATGTTGATAGAGCTTCAGGTGATGAGGTACTGTATGTTCTGTGAGCCAACTTGGTCTAGTGTGTGCTTTTCAATCTAGTTTACAGCCCCAATTCCAGATCGGATTGGACTGCTGAATGCGTGTGGCATGCTGTCAGATACTTGCGATTGAGGCCTCGGTTAGCAAAGAAATTACAGTCTTTGACACGGTGCCTAACAGCCTGCTGCTATATCCGATCACCCGTGCCACCTTGAGTTTAGGCTGTTTTACTCAATGCTAAAATGGAAGTCAAGTGTTCGTTGCTCCTGGCACCTTTAAAGCCTGCATGCAGCAGCCAGCGCAGCTCCAGTCATGCAAGCGAGACATTCGGCACCGCTGGATGGGAGCACATGGGACGCGTTCGCGGGATGTCTCTCTGCCTCACCGCTTGTGCGCAGAGCAGCTCTGTTTTCGATGACATCATTAGGAGAAGGTGATGCGTGAGTGATTGGAGGAGGGGGGGGGCGAGCGATGGCATGCTTGCGTTGGATGTGGAAGCCTCCCAGAAAAGGAGATTATGTGTTAGAGTCGCCATATGCTCCCCTACCCCAGGTGACTACCGGCAAAACAGGAAGTGCCACCTTTTTAATAAGCGCCGTAATGCCTGCCAGCGTCGTATCCGTCACTGGGGTATAACCGTCAACTGTGCATCTCCATTTCACTCGCTGCTATTGAGTCGTGGTAAAGAAAAGAGAAAAGATGATCTCATTTCCTCTTTTAGCCCACTTTGTGTCTGTTCCGAGCTGCGTTCCGATTCACACAGTTTTCACTGCTCCCTACACACTCAGCAGGGAATATCGGTGAATGTTCACTTCACTTGATAAAAAACATTCGTTTGGAATGCCAACGCTTGAGTTGTGCAGATTTGGGGTATATATCAGTAAACATGTTGATGTTTGATGTTTATTCGTTCATTTGATGAGCACTAGAGGGTTTATAAGTTATTTTAGGTGCAGATATTAAACATATTCATTATTGACGCCTCAGCTTAAGGAAGATTTGAATGAAACTGGTTGCATGCGTGTGTTAGGATTAATAATTAAAGGATGATGTAATGTTTTCAAGAAAAGAAGGAAGGAAAAAGTAATACAGAGGAGAGAGAGCTGAGAGAGACTTCACCTTCTACAGTCACTACAAATTTGTACTTCAGGCAGCACTATACGAGAACTCATTTCACTAATGGTATCGAAACATAAGAGCTTGAGTTTTGAAGCCATTCTGTCAGACAGCAAGGCTTTCTGCAACTTATTTTGGGATTTGTCAGACCTTACGAGTCTCCTGCTTCTGATTTATTTCTTGTGTGTGTGCGCACCTGAATGCAGTGCTGCTCAGTTTGTCCAGCCCGTTCTTAGAGCTTTATATGTGTGTTTCCTGAAAACAGACCATCTGTTTGCCCATCTCTAATTAGTGACAGATGAATCAGATCATGTGTTCTACAGTTAATGCCATTCATTTATTTTGAGAGCATGTGGCTAGCAGTACATCTTGGCTATATGTTGGAATGTGATTTTGATCAAAAGCAGAATGCCATGGAGACTTACGTGTGGGCTTTTTTAACTTTTGTAAACAGCCACATAGCAACACCCTAGCAACAGACTAGTAACACACTAGCGTTGTGCTGTTGACTTTGCGCTGACAAGCACCACTTAATTATTGTTTTTCCCAGAAAATAAAAATGTACTTTTGTGCAGGCACTGTTTTGACAGGAAAAGCATTTAAAATATAATGATCCATTAAATTAAATTATAAATTACAACTATTGCATATTTTACACAGTTTAAATGCCAAGTCATTTAAAGATTCAATATTTCCTCACATATTTTTTTCTTCAGTTCCGCTCTACACGGGACCGTCAGCTACATTAGCATGTTGTTAGCATTGTGCCATCGGGTACAGTACAAACGGATGTCATTTTCCTGAGGCTCCTGCTGTGAGATGTTATGCTGTGTTTTGTACAGGTGCGAGATCTCTGTATTCCTCTGCCAGTCTCCGTCATTGTTACTGTTTCTTACATTAAGCGTTTACGCCATCGATTTTGGCTTTAAATTGGTAAAATGTAATAAATACCCAGATTGACTTTTCGATCTATGTATTGACAAAGGAGACACATTGTATTAAGAGGCAGTACTTTAAGCTGGTCTTGGGAAGAGATTTGTGGGTATAGATCAATGCCAGTGGCAATATGCGCTTAGCCCTCAACAACAGAATGAGTAGCGCTTTTTAGCTAATGCCAGAAAATGCAATTATGTTCTAACAGACGACCAGCCAGAGACAACGTCTACGGATCAAACACAATGCAAATTTGCATGCGCGCGCACACATGCCTGCACACTCAGCATGAACAGTACCTAGCAGACATGATTTCATTATATTTCCAAAGTCATTTGACTTCACACACTGGTGCTCTTACGCTTCTGGTGCTTGCTTGCTAATTTACTCTCTCCCACCTGCTGTTGGCAAAAGTATGTCTAATTGTTTTAGTTTTGGAACTGCATTTTGTGCTAAATGCAAAGCAGTGTGGCGAATTTGAGGTGGATGAATATGCATGTCCTTTCTGGGTGTCCCATCACCAATCCATCGAGTCAAAGCTCACAGATGAGGCCCAGCTGGAGCCAGGAAAAGACCCAGATCGGTCGGCATGGCAACCACAGCACCAAACTATTCATGCAACATTCATGGTGACCTTTTATATGTCTGGCTTTGGCTTTCTAGTGGCCCCTGAGCAGCTCCTCGCCCCCGGCCCCTGTGCGTAGATGGGGCCTCATACAGGTGTGTCTCCTTTCACCTTGTCTAGCAGTTCGAACCCCGTTCAGCCACAAGTCGCCTCATACAGCTTTAATAAGTGTCAACATGCTTCACCGGCAGCAGTGCGGGGGAGGGAGAGCTGGGAAAAGAGAAATATGATCTGCTTTAGAGGGAGACGTATGGAGAAAATGACCTCACTGTGGAGGAAGAGAAGCAGTGTGTTTGTGTCTCAGTTCGAGATAGTGGAGAGGAGGTAGCAAGAAGATAATTACATCACACACATCTCTCTGTTGTTTTGGATTCAGGGTTTGTGGATAACACAGTCAGAAATGTGTTCAGGAGCTCAGTGAACTACAAACACCTTCTAAGGATGAGTTACATAGTGATCAATTAGTGACGTAAATTGTTATATATATTTATAGATAGATAGATAGATAGATAGATAGATAGATAGATAGATAGATAGATAGATAGATAGATAGATAGATTAGTATACATAATTATATTTGTAACAATTAAACAAACATCCTTTTTTCTTTTTTACCATCATATTGCCTTTCTTTTGTACATTAATTTACAGTCATTTTATTTCAGGATGTTACAACTGATAGTTAATTGTTGAAATGTATTAGATTTCCGTTTCTGCTACAGCGAGTCATTCATCATTCAAACTGCTCAAATTTGAGAGGTCTCCGCATTCAGCCCACTTTCATCTATTTCAACATTAGCATCTATCACAAGCAATTGCTGAATGGCCATTCACTTTACCTGACTGCAAGTCTCATTAATCAATGAAAAAAGGGTAATACATTCAGTTCAAGTGCACTTAATGCAGATCACCTCAAATTCTTAAATATGTGACATTTGCTGCATGAAAAGCTATTAACTCCATCTGCTCTGGAGTCTGTTTTTTGTGGGACTGCGTGAGAAGGATATTTTTGCACCTAATTTTACTTCACATTATCCCTACTGGTAACTTCCCTTGAAATGGCACCCTAATCAACCGGGGATATATTTAATTTTTCATAATTACTTCATTGTGCCATCAGGGAGGGGTGGGGGTGCGAGGAGGAGAGATCCGTGAGGATTTCTGTGACTCAGAGCACAATCCTATCTGTCATCCTTCACTACACATGCTGCGAATCAGAGGAGAGGAGAGCATTTGTATACAGGCCTGAAGAAAAGAGAAGAAACTGAGAGAGAGAAAGGGGGAAAATTTTGAAAATTGGCTCTTTGTGTGTAATTACTTTCCAATTGTGTCCAAAGTCGAGCCCGAGGTTCTGGGCTCTTGGTTTGATTGCTGTGCTGAAGTCCTCCTATATAAAGGAGAGAGAAAAAGAGAGAGAGAAAAGAGAGAGAAAGAGAGAGAGAGAGAAAGAGAGAGAGAGGGAGGGGGGTGGTAAACACTTCACAGGTGTGTTAGAGTTAACAAAATAATACCAAATAAAAGAAACTCATTATTTACACACCCTCATGCTGTTTTTGTGGGTCGCAAAAGTATACATTTATTGTGCAGTCTTTTACATGCAATGGCAGTTTTAGGGACCAGAGGCTGTTAAGATTTTAAAAAATGACAAACATGAAAATTATTATAAAAACTGTGAATCGTTATTTCCTTTTAATCTTGCCCTCCTTCGAAGCCCACATCTAATCCACATCTAAAATGCAAAAACTGTGTGGGCAAGATTATAAATGGGGAGGATTATAAGTGAATTTGTTCAGTTCTCCCTGTTGGATGCAGGTCACACGCGTCTCTCTGTTGACTGAGGGCAAACACAAAAGACCTGCTTGCAAAAACCTTTCAAAAGCGCTTTTGGGCTGTTTCGGCCCATAAAGTCCAGCTCAGTGTATATGCTCAAGTTAGATTAGGGAGAAAACTGGGTCTGTTACCTGTTGGTGTATCTGCACATCCCATTAGACTAATGCCTAAAACAGTTTACTGAAGCCATGACCTGCAGGCTGTGAGCTCTTGTTCCACTTGTACATTTGAGTTGCACTCATCAGCAGTATTTAACAATGGACAATGAAAACTATGACAGCTTTGGCTTTACTTTCCCCCAATGCAAGATTTATTTCTACAGGTAGAGTCTATTTCAGGACCATTGTAAATCCTCGGGCACTCATGGCCCTCTTGGCCCCTTAAAACATGTGAATGGTGGACAGATTTTCGTGATGTAAAACCAGCTCAGCACACAGACTGATTTTAGGGTGAGTGATAGGGGCCCAGGGGCTGACATTACACTGGTGGTTTGGACCATCAGTGGTGGTTAGAAGAGCCAACATTGATTCTACTGAGACCCTTGAGACCCTGCCAATCTCCACCTGTTCATTCCACAACCAAACACCTCAGTCAATCTTCCCCTTCGACCTGCCTTTGAAAGTCTCTACATTGGGTCTCTTTTAAAAGGCCTGTTATGTTTACTCAATGCTCAGGACCTCAGCTGGTCTGTTTCTTATTTCACTCCATTTCACTGTCATCCTTTGATTTATTTGAAGTGTTTGGCAGTGCAAGCAGAATGCTGGGAAATGTTTCGTCCAATCACAGACCTGGGCATTTTCACCTTAATGTTTACAAGGGGTTCAGAATTGTCCCTCAATTATATTTTCTTTAAATTAACCTTGAATAGATTTTTACATGAACATGAGGTACTGGTACAGTAAATTGTGGTGATATGATAAAGAGAAACACTAAATGCTACAGGCGTTTGGAGAACTCACAAATCATGCAGGTAATGTTGAACTTTTAATGATTTAATCATTTTAATGATCACGCTTTTAATGAAGTGCAATGTTTCTGAAATTAATTAACAGAATATAAATGTAAAATAATGAATGTCATTCTGCACTGTTTCATTGTATGAAAGTATTCATCGGACTAAATTATATTCAGTACAGTATAGATATTTGCTTTATATATTAACAGTTTTATATATTAACACACTTTGCAGGTGAGACATTGTACACGGTCACCAGCACAGAAGATAATGGCATTTGTTAATAATGTAGTGTTAAGTTTCGGGTGTCACTTAAGATCGAGTTCACAAACTCGCCTGCACAGGAAGTGCATATGTTGCGGAGCGAAAATCAGCAAGAGGAAGAGAATTTTTAAGGCAAGGTCAGATCTTTCGCTGTCCGGACAGGTGTTAGCCTTCTGCGCGCTCTGTTTCTCTCTCTGACTCACTCTCACAAGTAGAGAACAGAGAATTGATAGTGTAGCTGGTGTGATGGGGGTGTAGATCTCCATCTGTTCTCTACATGATGGAAAGCTGTCAGGGAATTGAGCCCCCCTCCATTCGCAGCTGTCACTGAACCATAGACAGTGCTGAAGCACACTGCCAAGAGCTACTGAGGGGATGGGGTTGTGGAACTAAGGGTGTATGGTGGACAGGCAGTGTTTCTTCACCATGGTAATTGGCTTTAATATGCCCTGCTGGGATGGTCTTCGTCAAAAATCGAGCTGGGTTGTTGTTTGAAGCTGAGCTCTGAACTGGAGTGATGACACACTGGCCTTCATCTGATGGTTCTGTTTATGATCTTCTCTCGTTTGGCGCTCAGATCTTAGCTTCTCCCCCACATTTTCCCATCCCAGACACTCAGTTCTGTTTTAATGATATCATTAGCTAAAGCCCCTTTTTCTGTCAAATCCCACTCGGCAGGCCCTGATAAAAGTGAGATATACGAACGGACAAGAAGAGGGCGGTCACGCAGAGCAGTGGAGGTGGCGGAGGATTGTATTAACCCTTCGAACCCTTTGAGAAGCAGGGCTGGTGTACATCCTGGAGATGGGTGTCATCAGACCCTTCCACACCAACTTGTCCTCTAAGCTGATTGGACTATGGTCGTATCCGTGACTCCAGCTAGCTAAAAGGCACTCCTCAGCCATACAAACAGACAGCTTTATTGATGTGAGGATAAATTAACAGCACATAGCTATTTCAACATCATAAATCACTACGTGTTTATGCCTCATCATGTGGTCTGCTTGAGAGGGGAAGAAATCAGCAAATTTGGTTGGAATGGAATTCAATCAGCACATGCCAAAGATGTTTTAGAGGGACACGCCGAGCCTACGTGACTGTTTGTGGTATTCATTGCCTCGTTGTGTTTTCACGTTGTATTTCTTCCTGCTCTCCATTTGTTGACGACGTACTTCTTAGGTTAGATAAGCTACAGAACAGCATAATAACAAACTTACAGGGCAATAATAAAAATTAGAGTGCATTAAAGCCAAAGGGGAGCTTTGATGCCAGTTCATTTCATGCAGGCTTTTAGAGAGCAAAACTCTCGATCGTTGATGCATGGGTGTAATCTGTGTTTCTTATGTTAATTTACTAGAGCTAACCCCAGAGAGTTCAGTGTACCGAATTCTACTATATAAAACTGTGTGGAAAACAGATAGCTCGAATTTGATTGATGCACATTGTGGTTTGCTTTGATTTCTGGAAAAAAGCCTCATTGTATGCTGCACTTACCTTTTAGAGTTATTAAATAAGAAAGGAACAGAAAGAAATAAAAAATAAAAAAAGAATGACAGTAGCTTAAACGAGCTCTCTCATTGTGAAATACTAGGTGGCTTTTAATGGGTCTTATTTTGTACTTGTTCTTTGGTTAAGAGGGCAGGCCACATACTACACAGGCTGCTCTCTCTCTCTCTCTCCGCCAGATGTAAGTGCGAGTGCAGGAGAAAGAAAAAGAGAAAATGAAGTGATTTGTGGAGGTATTGATCGTCAGCGCGGTTATCGATCAGGGTGTTGCGTGAGATGGAGAAGGGTTGGGTGTAGGCTGAGCAATTCTTTGTCTGGCTGGGCAGCTGGCATAGATGGTCACTAGCCCAAACCCCGCCTTCAACAGACCACAACTGCTGACCTCTGCTGTGACATTAGGGTGTGGCCACATCTTAGCCTTGTGTTTCTGAATAACTTTTTTAGGAATGTAATTCATGCATAGACTGGATCTGATTTATTTGGCCTCATTAAAAACATAATTCAAAACTTGAAGCTGCAATGCATGACTTTGAATGAATGAACAAAAATCAGTTATTCAGCAAGTAAATGACAGATCAGGGTTCAACATGATCACCTTACCCCGATTACCAACAGTAATTTTATAATAATGATTTATAATTTAAGCTGTCTGTCTGTTTTTCTTTGGAAATGCCAGTTGGGTTTCGTTTGACTTCAACGTACATAATAAAAAGTATGTAAAATAATTTGCATTTTTACGTATAAGACCGAGATGGTGATAGAGAGGCGAAAGTTACAGATTGCAGCTTTAAACGTCCTGTTTTTCTTCAATCAGAAACTAAAATTGGAAAGCTTTGGATCACAAAAGCTTATTTCAAATCTATCTAAGTAAAAAATGGAAAACATCTTCTGAGGAGCAAATTATAACATGCCAGGAATTAAACTTGATGTTGATTACAAAAAACTGTGAAAAAAAATTGTGTACTGTAATTTAGCAGATTTGTGGATGGATATTGGAGCTTCTTTGGTGTTCCTGTGGGTGTAACATGAAGCCATCTGGCTATAGTTTGGGTTTGGGCCAAATAAGATGCCACGGACCCCCATCCCACTCCATTATTGAACAACATGTCCGCCCCACCCCCTCCCTTCACCAAAACTGCAATATCTCACTTCATAAGACAGACTTCAGGAAACATTTACATTAATGTAATCTCTTTTCTCAATCCTTCATTTCCCCCCTTTTCAATATTGCTTCACTCTCATCTTTGAACTTGAAGGAAAAAACGGATCCTAGAGGCTGATGAGAGAGAGAGGAGGAGGAAAAGGAATATGGGAAGTTAAAAAGGCTGAGTGTGGAAAAAATAGATTTTACGGAAATTAAGTGAATTGGAAGCACATAGTAATGTGGCTGGAATACTGGACAGATCAGAGAGAATTCTGGGAGTGAAGGAGGATGTGCATGAAAGCATGTTCATATGCAGTGTGGGAGAGAGACACACACTCCTTCTCAACACACTCTCTCTCCCCGAATGGCTTAAATAATGGAATCTTGCGTAGCTTCACTGCCAGTTGCTAGTGACTTATTCATGTATATTTCAGGAAGTTGTAATCATTTCATAGCGCGGCTGTTTTCTTTTGTGCTGGAGATGAAATTGTGACAGAACAGGGCCTCCTCTCCTCTCTCCATTTTTAATATTAAGGGCTTGAGAGGTGCAGACCTCCAAACACTCTATTTTTTTTTTCAGAAATGCTCTCGCTGCCCTTTCCATCATGGATTTAGCTTTCCAAGACCTTTGTGAGAGCACTGGCCTCTCCTACGTACAGGTGACTACTGTAAACATGCCTTGACAAAAAAACAAAATGGCAGTTTTTTGTGTATCCTCCTTTTGTTTACAATACCTCTTCACTCTGTTGACTCTTATCCCTGTCCTTTACCTCTGCCCTGTGATGTGTGGGAGAGTTTTAACCAAGACTTGATGCTGGTAAATAAGTTCAGCGAGGTTTAATCTGGGTCAAGGCCTCAAGCGGGCGGCAGCAGGTAAGAAGAAAGGAAAGAATTGATTGGGCTTTTATATGTGGATATTGAGAAAATCAAGGGTTTCTTTGGTACGGCCTACCCTTGACCACTGTACTATCTATAGCTTTTGAAGAACAAAATAACACTGGCTTTATATTTGTGTTTTGGTTTGTTTGTTTGTTTGTTTGTTCCCTACCAGTTCATTTTAGCTTGTGTGTAATGATATAGAAAAAGTAGGTTGGTGAATATTGGAAAAACATAAAGCAGCAGAGTTGGATCAATACACAAATTTTGGTTTCAGTATTATGCTAGCATCTGCTACCTTGGTATGGAAACTACACTGATACTAAAGGTAATAAAAACAACACTGGTAGACTGTTTATTGAGCTTAGACTGCCAGTCATTTAAATAATTCAGTGTAAATAATATGCATTTATTAATTTTGTAAATAATAAATGCTGAATTATTATTTGTATAGTTAACACATTCAGTTTCTAAAAATAATTACTAACGTGTGTTAGAGTCATTTACTTGGATGACGTATGTAACATAATAAATGTGCATCCTTTTGTATTGCTGGTGTACCCCTTAACCTTACTGGAATTTAGATTGGATTGCAGAAGGAAACTTCAGTCCTTAGTAGTTACTCGACTGAAGTCTTAGCAGTAGGCAGAGTATGCCTCTAGATCTTCTGTGTGTGTGTGTGTGTGTGTGTGTGTGTGTGCGCGTGTGTGTGTGCGTGTATGCAGTGTGTGCAGTGTGAAGTAGTCGATAACTTTATCAGACAGTAAACACTGGGAGATCTGTATAGGAAGCCTCAGAGATTTACGTACAACCTGTTATACTGGAGTCTGCTTATTCTACTAGAAACCCATCTCTCTCTTTCTCTCTCTCTTTCTCTCTCTCACTCTCTCTCTCTAAAGCTGAAGCTATGTTTGTCTGCTCGCTGTGGTCATGCTCTCAAGAGTATTTCTTCATTACTCATGTACAGAGCAGAGGTATCACACATACCCTGGTGGTCTTATTATAAATGAGATTTGTTGAATCACATCTAAGAAAATGGACGTCTCCCAAGAGATGCAAGCATTCTTACTTACACAAACAAGATATTATTCCTGAGTCACTTGTGTAGTGGTCCCAAGGGGTCAGGGTTTGGGGGTTAGCTCCTGCTGGTAGATGCTGTAACTACACCATTCTGCCAGGCAATCTATAAGAAAAATAATCATAGTGGGAATATACACTCCTAAAAAAGGTGCTATGAAAGGTTCTTCACAGCAGTACTACAAAAGAACTATTTTTGGTTCCCTAAAGAACCATTTATTCAAAGGGTCCCTAAAAGAACCATTTCTTTCTTTTTATAGTCTTTTTCCACTACAAAGGATCTTTTGTGAAACAAAAAGGTTCTACAGATGTTACTGGTTCTTAATGGAACCGTACAGCCCAAACGGTTCTTCTATGGCAATGTGTAGCACCTTTTTAAAGAGTGTAGTTGTTTTTGGGGCATGTTGGTTAGCATTGTTAAAATTTTTGCTTTAATTTGAAAATCATAGCTGAAATGTAGTTACTGTAATGAAATAATAAAATGTTGGTTACTGTGGTTTCACTACAAATACTGTAGTTGGTTCAGCTACAGTTAGGAGTCAAGTAACATTTATTAACACTGCAATTGCTCTTTTCATATATTATAAACCTGCTTGAGTGGCTGCTCTACCTAACAGTTATGTAATATCTTGTCAGTATCATGAATACATTTATATTACATTTGTTCATAAAAATATCTTGTGCAAAGCAAAAATACACTGTATGTAGAGCATCGAGCTGCAGTCTGTACAGTTAACTCACACCTGTATGTGCAATAGGGCCCCATTGTAAAACAGTCAACGTCTTTTCCCCATTGATTCTCGGGCTGTCGTCATGGCAACATGTTTCCAGCGCTCATGGCTGTGGCACCACATGGCTGGAAAATGAGCGTGAAGCTCCGAATGCATAGAATGAGATCATGGCAGAGACATGTGGCCACAGAAACACCCTTCCATCAGCGTCAAGGCAGGTTAGGAAAACGTAGGCACCTCATGCATACATATTCACAAAATGTGTCAGAAGGATTGGGTGACACTGTCACACAATCTCAGCCAATTAGAAGGATTTTGGACTAATGACACTTCACAAGGGGCGGGGCTAGCACTAGTCATGGCTGGCACTTGCTTTTAGCGCTTGCTGCTTTATCGAGCTGTCTCCGGTGAGGACATGGTGCAACAGTATGTACTGTAGCATCTGAGTAGACCTTGCCTGTTTGTGCAATGCAATACATTTTTTAACTGTACATTAACAAGTATTCAGATTGCAATAGGCACATACAACAGATAAAAAATGTGAAAATACCACACGTATGGATTAAAATGTGTGTAGTCTTTGTTATATAACAATCACAGGCCATTAAAAGCTTGCATGCAGGAAACATCTCGGTTCCGCTGTCCTCCTTTCCTTCTCTTTTCGTTTTATACTCTTGCCAGTGAATAAGATTAAATGGAAAGTGATGGAATGAACTTGGAGGGGATAAAAAGGTTTTAATCTCCCCACCTCCTTTAAAAAGCGTTAAGTAGTAGATGTTTCACATGCATATGCATTATTTATACATGAATATTCATGCACTCAACTTGTCATGCTCTGTATTTATTTAGTTGGGTTATTTAACACGGCTGTGTGCTGTATTATAGCGTGTTTTCCGTAAGGCTCAGAGTAACCGGCCATTCAGAAGATGACCCTGCAGGTAGTCTGCTCCATTATTATATCTATATTTGATAATGCTGGGCAGGCATCCCACTTCTCTGTA
Organism: Ambastaia sidthimunki; assembly: GCA_036877625.1. Classification (NCBI taxonomy): domain Eukaryota; kingdom Metazoa; phylum Chordata; class Actinopteri; order Cypriniformes; family Botiidae; genus Ambastaia; species Ambastaia sidthimunki. Next base: position 20,698 of record JAZGTK010005119.1, read on the forward strand.
CACCATACATAGTTCACAACCACTGATATAAGGATTCTGGGAAATAGTGGGGGGGATATAACAAAGTCACATAGCTAGCATTGTTTGTGGCTTTTAAAACAAAATTATAAACTAGAAACTATAAAATGAGGTTGTCTATTTTTGTCAATGTGAAAATGTCTGTTTTAACACATACTGTAATACAATGTGGCTGCTTTTAAATGTGAATGTAATGTTTTATGTATGTGTTTATGTATTATGTGGGACACAACACATTTTGTAGAATGACAGGTAAATTAAATAATAATGAGCGAATGAAATAATGCAAATTAAATAAAATAATGAAACTAAATTAAATAATGTCTGACGACCAGTTTCATTCATTACATTATGCAAACAGTTATTTGTTCTTTTCTCCTCATAGCATTACTGTTTTACAGTGTAACAATTGGAATAACGCCAGGCTCTTTAATTAGTCTCTAGATGTTGTTCGTAACTGTAGAGTAATCTTCCAAGAAGTACTAGAGCCCTTCGCAGACTAAATCCACTGAGATCCTCAGGCTTTCTTGAAGTCTGTGTGACGATGTCCTGGAGTTGTTGGTTTTGACCTGATTTACTCCAAATCAACAAAGAGCCGTCCCACCACAGTGCTGTGGTGAATCTCAAACAGCCACAAAGGTGACAGCCACTCTGTATAAGACAACACTGAGCAGGTGTGCGTGTCGGATTGACAGCGGAGTTCAAACTCCGCTCTCCGCACACCTTGAGCGTACCCGTGCGCGCTCGTACCCGTGTTCCACATGTTTGAGTCGTGTCGGTAGCCTCTCTTTGATAACAAAGCCCTGATGGCTGCCAGTCAGTTTGTGTCAGCTCTGGGTGCTTGCTGTAGTGGACCATGCCCCAGGGAATTGTGGGAGTGTGTGTTTTTGATGGCATTTATGAAACAGTAGAGCAGTGGAATAGAATAAACTGTCTCAGAGGAGTTAACACAGATGCTTACCTGTCAGTATCAGAAAAAAGTGTGTGTGTGTCTTTTTTGCTGTGTTTGTGTGTGTTGTATAAAGTGAAGTCAGTGATCAGGAACAGCTAGACATATCCTCAAGCATACCGACTGGTCATGCCACCCGAGTCTGGACCTGTTCTGGTAGTCTGTGATAAGACAGAGTAAAAGTGAGAGAGAGACAAGGTGCGTTTGTAAGATCACTCATCAAAGACCTGGTCTTCCCAGCAGAGTGCTTGTCTTGAGACAGTGCTTACATTGATTCTGAATGAGCAAATAGCTGTAATGCTAAGCAACTCCTTAGACAGGCGCTCTAAAGGTCATGTGTTAAAGAGACAGCGCACTCCCAAAAAATGAAATATTCTGTCACTGTTTTTACTTATTTTTTTTATGTTTTTTCAAAAGTGTATTTACAGCTTTCAAAAAATTCAGAGGGAGAATTTGAAGATTTTGTTCTCTTTTGGATGAAATGGGGAGTGTAGCTGTCAAGCCTCAAAAAGAATGAGAAATCACAATGAAAGTATCAATAAAAGAAGTTCATATGACTCATGCACTTTAGTCCAGGCCTGCTGAAGCTATACCGATTCATTGAAAAGATAAAACTAAACTCATGTAATATAAACTACTTTGTATGACAAGTTTTTGTCCTTTTCACCTTGAAAAATCCGGTCCCCATTTGTTGTAATTGAAAGTAAAAGGGCGATCAGTGCAAAATGTTCCACAAAAGTCATACAGATGTTTAATAGCATGAGGGTTGAAAAATAATGACAGCACAAGAAATGATGACAGAGTCCTTGTCTTGAAACAGTTTCATGAGAAAATAACTCATGTTGTACATTTCCTTAGACAGGAGCTCTAAAGATCAGGTGTTAACTGAAAGTTTTTTTGTTTTTTGTTTGGCCCCTGACATTCTGTTGGTCACATGATCATAACTTAAAAGTGACTCTCTTATCCATCTGTGTCTCTGCAGGTTGCCGTGGGAAGTTGTGTGGATTTGGGGCAGTGTGCGAGAGAGACCCGGCTGACCCTTCTAAAGGAGAGTGTGTGTGTAAGAAGATTGTGTGTCAGTCTGTGGTGGCACCAGTGTGCGGATCTGACTCTTCCACGTATTCCAATGAGTGTGAGCTGCAGAAAGCCCAGTGCAACACGCAGAGACGCATCAAGGTGATGCGCAAAGGCCCCTGCGGTAAGTCCAGTCGCATGCATAAATCTGTACTCCTATATGAGTGAGGACCACTCTATGATTGCTGTTCTTTCCTATCACCCTGTGTCTTTCCAAATATCTTGTTTGCCCATGTACTCCAACATTAAAGACCATATATAGCCTGATGCCAGAGAGATGTGCATTTTC
>JAZGTK010005120.1:2536-23025 GCA_036877625.1 Ambastaia sidthimunki
CCTCTGGCCACACTTTGATGGTCCTCACTGATGGCTTCACACGGTTGATGAGTGTTGAATACTTGGGGGTGAGGAACAAAGAAAGGTGATCAGATTGTCCAAGGTGGGGGAGGGGGGTCGTAGTGTAGGCTTCAGCCATGTTTGTGTAGACATGGTCCAAAGTTTTGGTTCCTCTGGTGKGACAAGAAACGTTTTGGTGGAATTTGGGGAGCACTGCCTTTAAGTTTGAGTGATTAAAATCTCCCGCAACAATAAATGCAGCCTCCGGGTGAACAGTCTGTTGTTTACTGATGGCTGCATGAAGTTCGTTCATAGCATTTATGCTGTACCCTGATGATTTTATTGTTATCTTATTATGACTCAATATCACAAGCCTTTCAACTGCATTAAAATATAAAAATTCAATAGCATTTAAGCAAAATGATTGTTTTAACTTTGGGGTCCAATCTTTGATAATTACAAAAGAAAATGTAAGGACTTAATGTGGCATCGGTCACTTCAAGCTGAAACTATTAGGCTATAACTGTTTAACTGCTACTGCCCTAAACCAACATAAAATCAGTCAAAAGATGCAAATCAAATAATAGCCTAAGAAATAAGTATTATGGGTTAAAGTTTTGTATAAGAGAAGTCAAACGTTGCTCAAGCTGTGTTTTAAGAACTTGTATAAGGTTCAATAAACTTTGATGAGTATTGATGTACCTTGCAACAGAGGTTTCTAGGTTTTTGGGGGGCTTGTTGCCCTCATTATTTTAAACTTATAATATTGGTCCAACTCTTAGGACAGTTTTGAAATTGGTCATGGAGTGTCTTAGTAGCGCACCCTCTCTCTCTGACAGCTCATTTCAAAGATGACAAAATCCATCCTCCTTTATTGATCAGTTATTCTTCTATCCCCTACTGGTCACATCCCATACACCTCCCTGACTGGCTTCCTATTGATCCTTTGCAGTGACTGGTTGAGCTGTAATTTGAGACAGACATTGATGGATGGCTAGCAACTGTTTTTCTTTCCGCTTATCCTCCTCTCCCAGGGTGATGAAGTCATAATGCAAGTGACACTGCCAGACTGAGACCAGCTGGATGTGCAATAACCTTTAAAGCCAACTGACGCTGTCTGTATTGAAAGGGATTTTTCTTGTCTTACCTCACGGGTATCTACTGAATGGTCTTCATAAATGCAAAAATTAAGAAATTGCTTAGGTTCCTTTCCTGACTCGCCACTGACTCAAGAGATGAAGACCTTAGCAAGGCTGTATAAGTGGTGTGTATTTTGAATTCATTGGAGCTTTACTATTGACAAGTACAATGCGACATGAGTGAGGCCTGCTCATAGCATCAATAAATGATTAATGAAATAAAATTCTTAATAATTAGAAAAATGTGTATCCTTAATTGTTAAAACTGGAAACAAAGTTAATTGTCAGAAATATCAGCAACATTTTGTTATCAGAAAGAAAAGAGAGGAAGAAATCACCAAACCAGAGAGTAGGCCTAGAGGACAAAGATTAGTCTATATTATAGTGTTTTAGTGTACATACAGTGTGTTTTGTAGTTTTCTTTATTCTTTTGCTTTCTTTCTTTTTCTTTCTTTCTTATAAAACCACTTTTGGGAAAGTTAGGAAATTTGGAACACAGGTAGATGACAGTCTGATTATTACTATAGCCTGGAACTTGAAATATCTACCTCAAATATTCTAGAGTCACCAGCAAGGGTACATTGATGTTTATGCTAATAATTTTTGAACCATAAGAGCTAAAAAAATTCATAGCTCATGCTAAGTCGAATGTACATAATTTTCTGTCATAAAAAGTTTAATGGAAAAAAGATGTGAGTCTGTATCTTCACCACACTTTTGTGTATTGAAATGAAACATGCACAGCTTTGTCACAATGATACCTACTGATGCAAAGATATGAAACATTTTTTTTTAAAGATTTTTGCTTATAATGTTTGAATACACTTTTAAATAATGTTTTAAATTTTGTCCTAAAAATTAAGTATTTAACAAATTCAATTACTTTCAAAAAAATCCAAAGCTGTATCAATAACATTTGGTCTGTGTGTCATGCCCACATTCTGATCGCCTTACAACAATCTGATGGCAGAACCACCCATTTGTTAAAAGATATGTGTTGTCGGTACTTTTAATTATTTATCCTAAATTCATTGTTGTCTAGAATTCTTTTGGCAGAATGCCGCTGGTGGGTTTCAGCCTGTAATTACCGCTTGCAGCTGTATTTCTTACTTTTAAGAACTAGAGTGGCAGATCCACAGGCAGTTTCTATTTTTTATTTACAGAAAATTATGCATAAATACGAGTATATATAAAGTAATTATGTAAGTTATCACTATTTAATTGCTTGACACTGCTAGTACCCTGAGTTTTACATTTTTTCTCTGTGTTATTCAATGCTTTTGCACTTTCTATACAGGACAGTGGTGGACACACACAAACTTGCATCCCTGTGAACTCACCTGCCTACATTGTTGGGCATATGCTCTAGGCCAAGACGCTGACTTTATACTTTTCAAACATTACACTATATTTTAACAGTGACTATGTATCTAAACTCTATATGGCTGTGTGTATCATATTTGTCACATGACTTTCTAAAGCCTCTCCATCATCAACAAGATGAACACATTTCTGGACAATAAGTGTTTTATACAACCCTGCTGAATTATCCCCTTTTTCAGAAAATAGAGGCTGTTTCATTTATTTTCCAAACAGCTGCCTCTATGTTGTTCAGCTAAAAATCTTGTGAAGTGTCTTTGCTGAACTGGAGCAAGTTTTCCTTGTACGTATAAATAGTACAGAAAGTTGCTCCAATTTTGTATATTACTCAACAGAAACTGCTTCTAATATGACAGCAACCTTTTGAGGTAAAAAGTAAATAATTATTGTGCCTTTTATGATATGCTCACTATAAAAATTATATTATTTACAACAAATTAAACACTAAAATATGGTACATGTGTTAATTGTTTATATCTCACGCTTGCTATGTAGTATCAATACATTTTTATATATTATTAATTATAACTAAATACATGTACAAAACATGGTTTATGAACTATTTCATGTCAGTCTTTGCAGGGTAAAAATTACATGTTTAAATTATTTATTACTCTAAACTCTAAATGATTTATTAGTGTTTTTTGTCATCTTTGCCTGCCTATGTCCTTTTATTTTTACATATAATTTTATATCTCCATAAGTCCTTTGCTGTTGAAGTGTAAATAAAGAGCTCTGAATCAGGAACGTCCAAACGTATTTTTCCATACACAATCTTTAAAGTCTTCTGGTAAGGCAGAGCACATTTTTGACAACCACGACCGCACACCTGTGTACGCGCTTCATCCTTCTTCCGCTCCAGGTTCGCACTCTGTCACTCATGCCGGGAGTAATTTCAGCGCACGGTGAGCGTACGGTACCTCCGCTGGGAGTGCTGGCAATCATGGGGGAAACAATGTTTACATCGATCAGCTGTCAGGAAGATTTATGGCTTCATTTTGCAGTAATGGAGAATTAGTGGAAATATTATCAGAGACTCAACACTGGCGCTTGTTACCCCTGTCTAGGCCGGCCATTTGTCTCCCTGAAGAAGCATAACATTTTTGACATCACCAACACTTGCCCTAATTCAATCAGGAGAAAATGCTGGAATTAATTTGTTACAAGAAAATTTAAATGATAGCAGAGCGTGGCAGTGGAAAGCTGCTGATTTATAGTCCTGGCAAAATATTGATCTTCTTCGATCCCTGAGTCTTTGTCGAGGGTTTAATGTGTAATAATGGTGGATAATAATAGTGGATCTTTGTCAAACGCCCCGTTAGGATGGTAATGTTCGGGGTTATCTGTCCTTGCATCTTTAACTTGTCTGACACGGCTTTTTTGTGTGTCACGCGCCTGCCAGGCCTAAAGTAACAAGACACATGTAAGGAAATCAATGCAGGTAACCCGTCCTGCGCAGTAATTACAGCAGGGCCCGATGCCTCAGCCCAGAGTGACTGACAGCAGAGAAATGACAGAGAGACTTTCGCAGTATATGCTTAGAAGCAAAACAGTTTGTTCATACTAATTAATATGAAATTGTCTTAAAAAAATTAAAATGTCTATGAGTATCTGGATATTGCGGATACTCTTTGTAGTTTTTTCTTTTTGCTCTGATAGTGATGAGCAAAAAGCTCATAATTTTCACCTCTTTCTGTCTCCAGAATGGCTGATCTTATGCTGACCTTTACATATGTTTTCACATGACCTAGAAATGTTCTTTAGGCAGATTTGAGAGGATAAGTAACAAATACAGTATATGTTCAAATGAATGTGTTTGCATGTCTTATAAAAATATTAGATCAGTAACAACCACAGATGCATTATATCCACTTAATGCATTATACAAGATATATTTGCATGAAATAGCACTCTAGAGCTGGACTGCTAGACCGACTGTAGGCTTTTTATAAAGTAGCTTCAGATTCAGAAGAAGCGCTTATAAGTTAACTGGAAAAGGGTTCACATTTAGCTAAGAACAATATGTCATAATGCTGATGGAAACAGAGGTAGGCTTAAAATTAGATTGCGCATTAAATGCATACACTCATGGTTTATCAAATTTAAAGGGAGTGACAGACGGAGTGACGTCATGACCAGGACGCTATAAAAGCACGTGCTTTGCGCAGCTTGTTAGCTTCTATCATTCAGCGAAGCGCTATGAATTGTGTGTCTGAGAAAAGTAGAATCTTTCCTCTACCCCTTTGTTAGGGTTTGTGTGCATTATGCCAAAGGCTAAAGGAAAGACCTAGGGAGCCCTCATTAGCATTCCTCACGGTGCTGGTCCCACTTCCGCTGAGGCGGAGCGGCGGCTGCATTCATGGGGTTCGCAACTGGACTTGATGGAGGGAATTGAGACGACATGTCCCTATCTCACTCCTCCACTCTCACACCTGAAGTGTCATTATCCTTGAAGGCTCCGGCCCTGCACTCCAAGCCGCTGTGCAACTTCTTGAGTTCTTGAGGTTTGCATTCAGGGGCGAAACCTACCAGTATCGAGTCCTTCTGTTCGGCCTTGCTCTATCCCCCCGTACTTTCACCAAATGCGTAGATGCAGGCCACTCTGAGGCTGCAGGAATCTGCATTCTAAACTATATCGATGATTGGTTGATTTTAGCTTCCTTAAAGCATCTGGCAGTCCAAGCAAGGCCAGTCCCTCACTGTGAAGCAGTTCCAGCAGCTGCTAGGTCTGATGACAGCAGCGTCCAATGTGATACCTTTTGGCCTGCTGTACATGAGACCCCTACAGTGGTGGCTCAAATCCAGGGGGTATTCCCCCGAGGGGAAATCCGCTCTGCATGATAAAGATCATGAGACAGTGTATCCGTGCCCTAGACATGTGGAGGAAACCTTGGTTCCTCTCTCAGGAGCCCATTGAGATCTCGGTCGCCGTGTTATGCTAGCAACAGATGCGTCCCTCACTGGATGGGGAGCGGTCATGAGTGGCCGCCCAGCCTGCGGTCTATGGGAGACTCGCCATCTTACTTGGCACATAAATTGTCTAGAAATGCTATTGGTGCTTCAGGCTCTAAAACATTTTCTCCCAGACCTGAGAGACCGCCACGTGTTGGTCCGCACCGACAACACAGCAATGATGGCATATATCAACCACCAGGGAGGTCTGCGGCCCACCAGATCCTGGTATGGTCCCAGGGAAACCTACGCTTGCTGAGAGCAGCCTATATCCCTGGACGATGCGGGATGTGGGAGCAGGCATACTGTCAAGGCAAGGGCCGAGGCCCGGGGAATGGAGACTTCACCTCGAGGTGGTGAAACAGATTTGGAGGATTTATGGGCAAGTCCAAGTGGATTTCTTCGCCTCTCAAGAGACTGTGCAATGTTCTCTCTAGTTCATCCAGCTCCCCTGGGACTGGATGCCATGGTTCAGACGTGGCCGAGGCTCCGTCTGTACGCGTTCCCTCCGATTGCCCTGCTCCCAGTTCTGTTCCCAGTTGAGTTCTCTCAACTTCCCAGGAGTTCTCCCAGTGTGCTCTTAGTAGCCCTGTACTGGCCGAGCCGAGTGTGGTTCTCAGATCTTGTAACTCTCATAGACAGCTCTCCTTGAAGGATTTTCTATCTCAGGCAGGGGGCACTATCACCCACCCTCGCCCAGAGCTATGGAACCTATGGGTGTGGCCCCTGAGGGGGCACAACTCGTAGCCTCTGGTCTATTAACTGAGGTGGTAGAGACCATTTTACAGTCTAAAGCTCCCTCTATGAGGAAACTGTATGCTCTGAAGTGGAAACTTCACTTCCTGGTTTAGAGACCGTCATCTTGATCCAGTTAACTGCCCTGTTGGTACAGTTTTGGAATTCTTGCAGGCACGATTTAAGGCAGGATTGACTCACTCTACCCTGAAAGTTTATGTGGCGGCGCTTTCTGCTTACCACATCCCTATTTCTGGCTGCTCAGTGGGTAGACACCCTTTGCTTATACGTTTCCTTCGCGGTGCGCTGAGGCTGAGGCCTCGAGTGCGATCTTGAGTCCCCCCCTGGGACCTGGCCGTAGTATTAGAGGCTTTATGTGCTCCCCCTTTTGAGCCTATTGCAGAGATTTCTGATCTCCTTTTGTCAGCCAAAGTGGCCTTCCTCTTAGCCATCACCTCTCTGAGGAGAGTTGGTGACCTGCAGGCCCTTTCTGTGGCCCCTACCTATTTAGACTTTGTGCCTGGTTTGGCCAAAGCACATCTCTACCCACATGCGGGTTATGTGGCTAAAGTCCCTTCCTCTACTCTACGGCCGGACGTACTCATTTTTCTATTCCACTCCTCAACTGATTTTTGAAGCTGAAAAAACGTGAGAATTAAAAAAAATTGAAGCCTAAAGTTATCCTATGGAAGATTTTTGCTATTTAATAGCAGTACAGAAGAGCGATACCTGTGATTGTGAATCCAATGACTGAAGAACTGTCTGAATAGGAGGAAATGCAAATGAGTACATGAATTTTCAATATCATTTGTGGCACTTTTTTGCTTGAACCCCTAAATATTGTTAGTGGAGCCATTTCTCTGACAATCAGACAAAGGTTGTTGAAGGATGTATGTAATTGCTTTTCTTCTAGCTGTTCATTCAGAAAAGTGTCAAACATCTGTCTACCCATTAATTTAGTAACTGATGTGAACATTTTAAATAGGTGTTAAGGGATAGTTCACCCAAAAATAAAAATTCTTCCATCATTTACCCCAGGCCCGGACTGGCCATTCTGGTGCTCCCAGACTGTCTAAAAGACATAATCGGTGGCATTTAGATCAGAGCTGGTGAAATCCACCCAACCTATTCTGGCAGACACATCAACTTATCTTAAAAAAAATTAAAACCTTATAGTTTACAGTATAGTTTGTGATAGAATGCCTCTGGATCACCCCAGTGTCTATTAGGGACACTAAAATTAAAGGAATTAAACAACCATAGTTAATTAGACCACAGTTTGATTCCCATCCATTGCAAAAAAGAAGCCATTTGTGCACTTAGGCAGTTATGAAATTATGGAAAGGACCTGAGAACCTCCAGTTTCTTTGGGAAATTGGCATTTATTTGACATAAATATTTATAAAAATGTATTGCACGCTCTTTAGCTGGGTTGAGACCAGCACTATTTTTCTGAATGTGTAAGCTTCACTCTTCCTGTGTGTTGAGCAGAGGTAAGAGAATCAATTGGCTAATGAGATGGGTGTCAGGGGGCACATTTAAGACACATGAACTTAATGTGTGTGTTCCTGTAGCTCAACTGGTAGAGCATTGCATTAGCAGCGCAAACGTTGTGGGTTTGATCCCAGGGAATACAAGTACTGATAAATGTATACCTTGAATTCACTGTAAGTCGCTTTGGATAAAAGCGTCTGCCAAATGAATAAATGTAAATGTAAACTTAAGTTTGAGAAAGCCACCTAACACACATGCAATCATAAATGGGAAAACAGCCAAATGCATATGTTTCTACAGAATTAAATCCAATCCTGACATATGGATGGTTACCTATAGATTGGGAGTACTGCTATCCAGGGCGAAGACAAGACAGGTTTTAGTAATGAAACATGAAATGTGGGGTTAATTCTAAGGTAACGAGGGAGAAACAAACGATAAGAAACAGGGTTAATTTTCCTTGCTATGCGAAAAGGGCCTATGTATTTCTAGGAAAGCTTCTTGGATTCGACCCGGAGGGGCAGGTTCCAAGTAGATAACCAAACTCTTTAACCAGTTTGGAAATTAGGGACTATCCGGCAACTCTGCAGTCTCTTTGGCTGAATGCAGCTTGGGCAGGGGAATGAACCGGACAGCCTTAGAGAACTGGTCCACAACTACCAGGATGACCATGTTGCCCTGGGATGGTGGGAGTTCTGTAACAAAGTCCAGAGAAAGGTGCAACCATGGCCTGCGGGGAACAGGTAAGGGATGGAGCAGTCCCTGAGGTTGCTGAGGTGTATACTTTTCCTGGCTGCATACGGGGCAGGCCTCCACATAGACCTTAACATCCTCCTTGATGGACGGCCATCAAAACTGCCGCTGGATGGCACGTCAAGGTAGACTCATGACCCCACTGCAAGGCCCGGGCAGATTGAGGAACGTACAGGCGTCCTGCGGGACCACCACCTGGATCGGGCTCCTGAGCAAGGGCCTGTCGCACCACTCTTTCCAGTTCCCACTGAAGGGGCGCGACGATCCTGGCCCTTGGAGTAATCGATGCCTAAGGCTTCTCTTGTGTCTCAAGAGAGTAGGCTCGAGACAGGGCATCTGGCTTGACATTCTTGGTGCCGGGTCTGTAAGACAAGAGAAACTGGAACCGATTAAAAAACAGGGACCATTGAGCTTGCTGAGGGTTCAACCACTTAGCCTGCTTGAGATATTCCAGGTTCTTGTGGTCCGTGAGAACCTGGAAAGGGTGCTGAGCCCCCTCAAGCCAGTGGTGCCACTCCTCAAAGGCAAGCTTTACCACAAGCAACTCTCGATCCCCCACGTGGTAGTTGCATTCGGCATCCATCAGGTGGTGAGACAAGGGTGTAATTTTCCATCCCTACCCCTCTGTGACAGGATGGCTCCTACACCCACCTCTGAAGGGTCCACTTCCACCATGAAAGGCCTTTCTGGGTCAGGGATCGAAGAAACAAATTCACACTTCTCAGGCTTTATGTACAGATGATTGTCAAGGAGCCTCTGGAGAACCCCGCTAACATGTTCCTTTAGTGACCTTGAGAAAATGAGAATATCGTCAAGGTATACACTGATGAATAGGTTAAGCATGTCTCTGAGAACATCATTGATCAGAGCTTGGAATACTGCGGGGGCATTGGTGAGCCTGAAAGGCATTACCAAATACTTATAGTGGCCTGTGGGGGTGTTGAAGGCTGCCTTTCATTCGTCCCCTTGCCGGATCCGCATGAGATGGTAAGAATGGTGGAAATCCAGTTTAGTAAAAATGAAACCCCCTTGAAGCAGCTCAAAAGCAGAGGCCATGAGGGGAAGGGGATATCAATTTCGAACCGTGATCTTGTTGAGGCCCCAGTAATTAATACAAGGCCTAAGACCCCTGTCTTTCTTCTCTACAAAGAAGAAACCCGCCCCAGCCGGGAAAGTGGAGGCATGGATGATGCCGGCTGCCAAGGACTCCTTAATGTAGGTATCCATGGCAGAGCGCTCAGGGGGAGATAAGCAGAAGATCCGACCCCTGGCAGGGCAGGAACCAGGGAGTAGATCAATTGCACAGTCGTAAGTGCGGTGAGGTGGTAAGGAGGTAGCCAGGGACTTGCTGAACACTGCCTTGAACTGATGATAGACACTGGGGACTCGAGATAGGTCGACAGACTCTTGCAACCTGGAATTAGGGGCTGAGGGACTCTGAAGTAGGCAGGTGAGTTGGCAAGTGGAACCCCAGCTCAAAATGGTGCCAATGGGCCAGTCGATCCGGGGATTATGTCTGCACAGCCAAGGGTGACCCAGGATAATAGGATGCTCTGGGGAGTCAATAAGATAGCAGGTCTCTTCCTGCTAGTGCTGAAAGATAGTAAGTCTCAGGGACTGGGTGGTCTTTGTTACTTTGCCCGGTTTTAGAGCGATGGGAGAAAGTCTGGAACGACCCAACTGCATATCCCCTGGGGAACCATGGAGCTGTTCAGAGGCTGGGAAAGCTCTGGACGAAGGAACCAGAAATAGGGAAACAGACCTTCTCAGAGGAACTTGGGACTGAGACTCCTTGTGGCGAGTCGCCCCCCGCTCTCTCAGGCAATTGTCCAGGCAGATGGCCATAGCTATGAGGCACTCGAGTTCCTCAGCTGGTTCACGGGTGGCCAACTCATCTTGAAGGGGCTCAGACAACCCTCCCTGAAAGCAGACCCTCATTGTTCCATCTGCTCCTTGCCACTATGGTCCAAAACTCAATGGCGAAATCTGCTGTGCTACAGGAACCCTGACAGAGAGTAAGCAGGAACTTGGAAGTTTCCCGACCACTAACTGGATGATCAAACACTCGCTTGAACTCTTCAACAAATGTGCCGTAGGACTCACAACAGGCATCCTGGGATTGTCACACTGCAGAGGCCCAGGAGAGCGGCCTATCTGAGAGAAGGGTTGGTAATGTAAGCAGTCTTGGAGCGGTCTGTGGAAAAAATTGAGGGTTGGGGCTCAAAGGCGAGGAAGCCCTGGCAGGAACTAGGATCTCCAGCAAAGGGCTTGAAAGGTGGTAGTCAGGGCTCCACCGCTGGAGAAGGCCTGTCGCCACTCAGGGGTGATACAGAGGAAGGTGAAGGACCTGGGAGGCATTCAAAGAGCTGGTGGATGGAACTCACCACATCGGCCAGGAGTTAAGAGTGTTTGGCCACCAGCTCTTCTTGTCGGCTGAGAGCAATCACCGCCAACAAGTCCTTGGAACTGAGTGTTTCTGGGTCCATGAGTGACTAAGCCGCGTTCGAACTCGGGTCTCTGATGTGGTGAATGAGAGCCACAGAGGTGGTAATGTTTGACCCAACGAAAACACTTAAAACCACTAAACCAAAACCAGAGAACATAAACAAAATAACTAGGAACAGCTTACTTAGCAGCTTGGAAGTACTTGGTGAGAACAACACAGGAAACTTGCAGCCAAGACTCAAAAACCAGGCACAAGAGGAAAAACAGAACTAAAATACCCTAGGGGAAACAAGGCACAGGTGACCTGAATAACATTAACAAGTACACACAAGGAAGAACTAAGGCAGAGGGTCCTCACAGGGGGAGAACACAGGGGGCCTCTAAAGGCACGGAGACCAACTACAAGAGGATGCTGACAGTACTATTACCAAATGCTGTATCCTCAAATGGTGTCTTATTTTCTCAAATGGCTTTAGCAATTACTGTAAAATCAGTTGAATAAATACCACAGCTGAATTAATATGAATTATACAGCAGCAGTGAGCAACATTATTCAGACTAGCTGTTTGCAAACATCATCCTACACTGCAATCTGTGAGATCCATTTACTTGTTAGCCTTGTGTGCAGTAACATCACAATCATCCATTTCCTGCTTCATGGCCTTTTTATGCAAGCACAAAACTTTATTTAATATATGTGACTGGCAACAGAAGGTAGCATAGATGCTTCAGAGAAACAAATTTTGGCCCTGTTTGGGTGATAGTAATTTGCAGGTAAACAGGCCCTTTTGTCTTGTGTCAAAGGTTTTCTCTTTAAGATGGTTTAGGCATCTGACACCCCAGCCTGATTTAATTAGTGCAGTAAGACAGGCACTATGTGATGGGTAGGATTGTGAAATACTTTGTGCAGGTATGAGAGCAGAGATGAGTGTGTGTGTATTTGTGTGTGCACATTGGAATGTGTCCTGCTTCATTCTCCATCTGTCATTTGTTTCTGTCCTTCTCTTCTGAGACATGTTACGCAAGAGCAAAGCCTGCATTTGGAAAGGCATACGATTCAAAAAGGTATGTCACACAGAAGCAGCATAAATGTTTTTATTTTTTATACACAATTGCGAAAATAATGTTATGAAATACAACATTTTAAGCATAGAGACTATATATAATGAATAAAGACATGAAACAGCAATAATGCTTTACCTTATTTATTAATAATAATAATTCTATAAAGTTGATGTCCTGTGACATGGTGCTCCATCTACGAGTAATTTTAATGAGTAAAAAACTGCATTTTGTTAAATTTTGTATTTTATAATTGTTGTGCACCAGCCACTGTTACATGGATTTGGCAGCCTCTGACACTAGAAGCTTAAGAGAGTCAGAGCTGGCATATTTTCATATAGCTTTTATGTTGTTAAGGTCAAGGACAGGTTTTATGACAGCTTAAACCACCTACTTCATAGTATTGGAGCTAGGGACCTCATTATCCTGATGGGGGACTGTAACACCAAGATTGGAGGCCAAAATGAGGGATATGAGGTGGTGAAGGGTAAACATGGAGTGGGGACTATGAACGAAAATGGCAAGATGTTTGCTGAGACCTGTGTGAACAATAACCTGGTGATTGGGGTTAGTGTATTTCCCCACAAGACAATCCATAAAACAACCTGGGTGTCACCAGACCATATCACGGAAAACCAAATCGACCACACCTGTATCAATAAAAAATTCAGAAGAACTATGGAAGATGTCAGGACAAGACGGGGGGCAGATGTAGCCTTAGATCACCATCTCCTAGTGGGGAAATTCAAGTTAAGGCTGAAGAGATATCAGTGAGCAAAGGGTCAAAGAGCGAAATACAACACTGACTACCTCAGCAATGCCCAAGTAACTAAACAGTTCAAGGATATTCTCACAAAGAAAAACGCAGATACAGCTTGGAAAGAGAGGAGAATGGGCAATAAATGAAGAGTGGGAACACCTAAAAGCTGCTAGGAGCTCAACATGCGAGGAGGACCTGGGGAGAGGATCTCAAAATCACAAAGAATGGATAACACCAGAAACCCTCAACATAATCCAGCAGAATAGGAAGATGAAGGAAAAAGTAAACAATGCAAAAACATGATCTGAAAAAGCAGTGGCTCAGAAGGAGTACAACCACTGCCACAAAGAAGTGCGGCAGAACATCAGGAGGGATAAGAGATCACAGATAGGGAGGCTAGCTTAGGAGGCAGAACTCACAGCATCTTAAAGAAACATGAAAGAATTGTATAACATCACAAGGAAATTGTCTGGGACACATCGACAAAGTAATAAACCAATCATAGACAAGAATGGCCAACGGCTTTCAACACTGGGAGAGAAGCTCGATAGATGGGTAGAGCAACTCCAAGAGGTCCTGAACAGACCAACACCAGCTGAGAGGCCACACATTTCTAAGACCAGGATACCGCTAAACATCAAGTGTGACAGACCAACAAAATCTGAAATAAAAGCTACAATCAAACAACTGAAAACTGGCAAGGCTGCTGGCCCTGACAATATACCACCAGAAGCCCCTAAAACTGATATTAATACATCTACAGACATGCTCTACAGCCTCTTTGGGAAAATTTAGAAGGGCAAGAAGACACCCACAGAATGGGCAGAGGGGCACATAGTGAAACTACAAAAAAAGGTGACCTAAGGAAGTGCAACAACTACCGAGGGATTACCCTACTTTCAGTGCCCAGTAAGGTCTTTAATCGGGTCATCCTCAGCCATCGTCAGGAAACTGTGGACAAGAGGCTCTGGGACCAGCAAGCAGGATTCAGGAAAGATCGCTCATGCACAGACCACATAGCAACACTATGCATCATCATTGAACAGTTTATTGAATGGAACAAGTCCCTGTACATGAACTTCATTGACTTTGAAAAAGCTTTTGATAGCTTAGACCGGACAACACTATGGCAACTAATGGAACACTATGGAATCCCCACCAAGATCATAAACCTTATCAAGAACTCGTATGATGGCACCATGCGTAAAGTCATACATGCAGGCCAGCTTTTCCAGAGCTTCGAAGTCAAGATGGGCATCAAAAAGACAGGGATGTCTTCTCTCACCATTTCTCTTCCCTCTTGCAATTGACTGGGCCATAAGGGAAACAACTGAGGGGAAGAGAAATGGAATCCAGTGGACAATGGAAGATCTGAAGCAGCTGGAAGATCTGGATTTTGCGGATGATATAGTTCTCCTCTCACATACACAGACACAAATGCAAGAGAAGACAGACAGACATCCACAAACTGCAATAAAACTTGCTTACTCCAAATACAACAAAAACACAAATGATTAAGATCCACTCCAAAACCAGAAATCCAATTTTCTTGAACAGCACTGCCCTAGAGGAAGTAGAAGCTTTCAGTGTTGTGGACACCACCAGAGGGATGTAGGCTGACATCAGAAGCAGAATTAACAAGGCTAGAGTGGTGTTTAACATGCTCAGAAAGATCTGGAGCTCAAAAAACATCTCCACCAACACTAAGACACGCATCTTCAATTCCAACGTGAAACAGGTGATGCTGTATGGATCCGAAGCATGAAGAACAACAAAACACAAAACATACAGGCTGCAAACATTCATCAACACCTGCCTCAGAAGGATACTAAACATCTGGTGAAAAGACAAAGTCAATAATGTGAACCCAATATGCACCCACGTGGAGCAAAGGGCTTAACTAACTAAAACTTTTATGTTGTATTGCTTTGTTACATACAATTTTGAGAGAACACAGAGCCTCTTTAGAGCGACTAGTACTTGGCTTTGTTAACACACATTATTAGCCCCCCGTGTCGGTTGTTGTTTTCTTTTTCTCTCCTTTCTCTCATCTTTCTTTTTTGATATTTTTACTGTACACTATTGCATGTGGCTACGCTACACATTCACTTTTAATTTGACAGTGTCACGAAGATCTGTTTTTATTCTCTCACACATTTCATAATCCAGTTGTCCTCTCCAATATGCAATTAGTCATCCCCTATCCCCCTAGATCTGACGTGTGCTGTAAGATTCCCTTCTACACCTTCCCTATGCCATCCATTTAAAGCTAGTGCCCTGTAATAAATATGTACATTTTAAGGACCCAAGTCAAGGAGGGGTCACAAGCAATCAACCTTGAATTCAATTATGGAAGTCAAGGTTAATGATTGTGCACAGTGGTCAGTGGCGTATGCCACACCTGCGATTAAATTTGGCTTTAAATTCACAATGCTGAGAGAGAGGGTCCGGAGGGACCGAAGAATTGTGCGTTGGGTAAAGAAGTAGTGGAGAGAGTAACCACAGCGAATGTCACACATGGCTTTTCAATTGCATTGAGTTATCCCAGAAAAATTAAATTGCAAAAAAGGTTAAGCAGCCACACCACTCTACTTTTGCCTGTCACCACCATCATCTCTCTCTCTCTTTCCCTCTCTCACTGTCATTATCCACTGGTTGCTGTAATATGATCAGTCTACATAAAGATGTGTCTGGAGTGTAATTCAGTGCTGACTAATGAGACATTTGTGTGAACTGGGCTTATCCATATCCCCAAGGCATCTCCCACTCACCTGCTGCTGCAGAGAAAGAGAGAGAGAGGTGGAGAGACAGAATAAATATAGAAAAAAAACAGCAAAACAAATATGTGACCTGTGCTGGCAAAATGAGTCTGAATGTGCACAGTATAATTACAAGCTACACAAGTGAAATATGTCAGTTTTGGTGTAACTTAAGGTTTTCACAAAAATGTGTTTATTAAGTCCCCTTGTAGTAATTTCAATGCTCCAAATGCCAGTTAAACATCTAAAATCATGTTTATTTAAACATTTTCTGAGAGGTACACCCTACTAAATCTTTTCTTTGTTTTAATCTATAAAAATTGCTGTTTTTTATTTTCTCAATGAAAGCTCATATTTTTTTGTCCAATTCCAACACATCATACACCATTTTAAATGTTTTATAATGGAGAATGTAAAACTCATTTTTAAATATTTGCCCATTGTGACTCATTTTGCCAGCAACTCACATATAGAAAAAAAAATTTGAGCATTATTTAGATGTCTGAAGTTACATAACAAAAATGCCTGCACACAGGAATTTAAACTGGGTAGTAATTGAACAGCGTATATATGAACACACGCACACACACACACACACATAAGATGGTATGAACTGCAGGCTGTTTGTTGTGAACAGGTTGAAGGGCCATCTGGACACTGGCTGATTTCAGAGAGACAATGACATTCTGCAGGGCACTTTGAGGATTAAAACCCTGTCACTATTATTGTCTCTCTTTTTGCATACTTATAACTTCAGTTGCAGCATATACAAATGACCATTTGTCAGCAGTTAAGAGAGCTCAGATGAATATTATTGTCAAATATTGTTGCAGTGTGTATAAACATAGAACATAAACGTTTTACACACACACACACACACACACACACACACACACATATACAGTATATAAAATGTTTAAATATAAAAAATGTTTAAATCTAAAAACATATGTTTATGTGCACCTCTGCCCCTTTAATTTAATGACCTAATGACCTTAATATTTATCAAATTAATTTAAAATGAATCCCATTTGAGGATGGAAGAAACGTACCAATGATAACCAGGCCTTTCATTTTCAGTGTCACATTTGTACTGGAAGTAATATAAGCAGAGGGGTAAAGACTACCTGAAAACCATACTTGAGTAAAAGTAAAGATACTACTGTAAAAAGTCCAGTACTACTTGAGCAAAAGTCTTAGAGTATCTGATTTTAACAACACATAGGTATTTAAGTACTGTTCTGTACTTTTTTTCTGATTTGTAAAGATGACAGTCAGAGTAAATTTGAAAGATTTGTGAGATTATGGGAACGTGGTCCTTTGAATGCTCCCTGTATTAAATTTTTCTACATTTTAAAGTTAAAGAGCAAAATTTAAAAACATTTTTTTTTTTGAGTGACTAGATCTTAAAACTGTGCTTTTATAAATAATGTAATGCAATCAGGAACGTAGAACAAAGAGTCGAGGCAGGCAGCAAACGATCAGAAACACGGTAAACAATCCAAATTAAGACACAGGTAATCATCGACAGGGAAAGCGCTCAGAAATGTTTGCTTGGCAAAACAAGACCTCGCAATGAGTTCATGACTAACTGCAGTTTATATAGTGAGGTGATTGGCAAGATGGGGAAAAGGTGTGCTGATGGAGAGTGGTCAGCCCCAGGAATGTGGCCCGATGGGAAATGTAGTTCTTAAACTAGAGTCAGTCTTTGAGAGGTCTCCCTCTGGTGGCTGGAGAGAGGCGATGCGGGAGCCTCCTCTGTACATTTATTCATTTGGCAGACGCTTTTATCCAAAGCGACTTACAGTGAATTCAAGGTATACATTTTTATTAGTACTTGTGTTCCTTGGGATCAAACCCACAACCTGCAATGCTCTACCAGTTGAGCTACAGGAGCTCTGTAACATAGCCCCCCCGCCCCAAGGAGCGGCTTCCAGATGCTCTTAACTCAGTATAATCCAGGAGGGTATTGGGGTGGAGGAGGAACAGGAGAGGGGACGGAGGACCAGTTCTACATAGTGAATAAACCAAGAATTGAGGCAGAGCAGGGCACCCAGATGGAACTGACGAGGCAGAAGACCACCAGGGTGGAGCAGACAGAATTCGAGCCCACCAGGGTGGAGCAGACGGAACTGGAGCCCATCAGGGCGGAGCAGACGGAACTGGAGCCCACCAGGGCAGAGCAGACAAGGCAGAGGATCTCTACGGCAAAGCAGAAGACCACCAGAGCTTAGCTGAAGACCTCCACGGCGGGGCAGATGGAGCAGAAGACCACATCAGCGGAGCGCTAGAGGAGGCAGAGACAGACAACACAGACAGAGCATTCACAGCCCAAAGAACAGAGACAGGGAACACAAGGAAATCATCAATAGGCTTGTTGGCTAAAACTAAACAAGATGACAGTTCATAATTGGCCTCCATGGCTGGTTTAGAGCAGGACAACAGTTTATAAGTCGATACCACTGACATCTCTGAAGGTTCTTCAGCAGATGCCGCCACCTCTGGAGGTTCTACAGTGGGACCATCGGCTGAAGCGTGACGAGGCTCTGGACCATCGGCCAAGATGTGACGAGGCTCTGGACCATCGGCCGAGACGTGACGAAGATTGCCAGAGACTTGGCTTGGCTCTTGATCAGGCTGTGGCTGTGGCTCCGGTTCAGGCTGTGGCCGTGGCTCTTGTTCAGGTTGTGGCCATGGCTCCGGTTCAGGCTGTGGCTTCTCCAGGTTAGAAGTGGGTTCCATAAGGGCAGCTAGATCATCTGGCTTTGATCTGGATGCTTTACAGGGTTGAGAACTTTTCAACTAGGAGGGTTGTTTCAACTAGGAGGGAAAAACTGAGATTCTCAGGCTAAAAACTAGGGTTCTCAGGGGTAGGACTTTTGAACATCTCCGGTTGGAGTAAAGAACTAGGTACTGGTACTGGCACTGGAGAACAAGCAGCAGGCATTCTAAAGCGCAGCGCACACTCAACAGCTGGGTCACCGCTGAATTTTTCAGGAAACATTAATCATGGTTTACCGGACAGAACTGGAGCAGTGGGTACAGGATTGGGTAAAACTGGAACAGTGTTGGAGGTGCCCGGGGTAGCGGGCTGCATCCCTCGCCATGCTTGGACTAACTCCTCTGATAGGGCAGTTAACCGTGCGAGCCGACTGGGGTCTATCGCTAGCTGCGGGGCTTGAGCGGATAGCTTAGCGGACAACTGGCGGATCGCTGGTTGGCGAAGTCTTCTGTAATGAAGACGCAGAGGCGGATGGATCCATACGCAGCATTTTATTCATAAATGGGGCAGCAAACAATCAGGAACGTGGAACAGGCAAAGGGTCGAGGCAGGCAGCAATCAGAAACACGGTAAACCATCCAAATCAAGACACAAGTAATCATCGACAGGGAAAACACTCAGAAATGTTTGCTGGGCAAAACATAACTTTGCAATGAGTTCATGACTAACTGCAGTTTATATAGTGAGGTGATTGGCAAGATGGGGAACAAGTGTGCTGATGGGAAGTGGTCAGCCCCAGGAATGTGGCCCAATGGGAAATGTAGTTCTTAAACTAGAATCCGTCTTTGAGAGGAGTCTACCTCGGGTGGCTGGAGAGAGCCGATGCGGGAGCCTCCTCTGTAATACATACCAAAGTTACGTTAAAACCAAGCACACCATTGTTTTTCTTGTGAAATTCCCAATAAGTTTGATGTGACACATGACCCTCTTCCTATTGAAAAAACAAAAGTTGGATCCAAGATGGCCAACTTCAAAATGGCCACCATGGTCACCACCCATCTTGAAAAGTTTGCCCCCTCACATATACTAATGTGCCACAAACAGGACGTTAATATCACCAACCATTCCCATTTTATTAAGGTGTATCCATATAAATGGCCCACCCTGTACCTGTCATGCCTTGATTATAGTAGCAGACTAGATAACACTTACTATATTTGTGACATTGTTTCAGTTTTTGCCTTTATAAATTGTATTAATGCATTAATGTAAATACAGTATATATAATTAAATATATCATTAAACAGATTAATTTTAAATATGTCTAGCCCCTCTGTAAACTTGTATAAAATAATTTTTACTCCTTCCTCATTTTTAAATTGTAATGTGCATTTATGTGTAAAGGTTCTAACTTTATTAAAACAATATTTAAACTCCATATTTTCTTACACAAAAACTTATGTTGCACATTTGTAAGAAGCACATCACAAATGGCATTCAGGGTTGAGTGGTGCTGATCGATCTTAGTAAGCAGAATCTTTGGAAATGCACTTTCAGCTCAGGGCGTAATATTACAGTTTAGCTCGTAGGTGTCACAGACGGCCCAGGCTCTCT
This sequence comes from Ambastaia sidthimunki, assembly GCA_036877625.1. Lineage (NCBI taxonomy): Eukaryota > Metazoa > Chordata > Actinopteri > Cypriniformes > Botiidae > Ambastaia > Ambastaia sidthimunki. Next base: position 22,352 of record JAZGTK010005120.1, read on the forward strand.
CACCTCACAATCACAGTGTGCACCTTCACCTGAGTACTGATTGCACACACCTGCACATCATTTATCATCACACTACTTAAGCACACGCCTCACCTGCACACACTGTTTGATCTCACTTTGAGACTCATGAACACTGAGAGGGTAAGAATCGGGAAAATCCTCTTTGACGCGTTCATGCCTTTTAAAATCCACATTTATTTATGTGACAACATCATACGTTTTAGGACTTGATGAAGACCTTGAAGTTTATAAACTGTTATGGTCAACAGAAAGTGAGCCTTCCCAGTAACTCACCCCCTCTACATCAATAATACTCTCAAACAGGAAACAGTTATATACACCTAAACCCCGTGATACACCTCAATCTGGAAATGCATTTCCAAAGCAAAACAATACAAAATAAAATGTTATGCACTTACATATTCCAGCCCCTGATTATTACACAATAAGCCTGTAATGACCAAATATGTTCACATAGTACTGTTATATGAAAAATATTTAAAAAAACATAAAAAAGATGTGTGTGTTATGTACAGTGCTCAGCATAAATGAGTACACCCCCTTTAAAAATTACGAATTTAATCAGTAGCTCAATGAACAAAAGAACAATTTCCAAACTTTTCACAAGGCTGAGTTTTATTGAACACTTCTTTAACTCCATAACATGAAATTAA
>JAZGTK010005121.1:0-23022 GCA_036877625.1 Ambastaia sidthimunki
ATAGACACTGAAGGAGGATGAGAGACAGAGTAGAGTAGAACACAGGTCTCCAGTTGGGGGCAAAAAGTGACAAAGGGTGGTGCATTATGGGTAGGCACTGTCAATATGAAAGAGGAGTAATGGCACAGGTGGATGTAAGATGATACACACTGTACTGTTATAAATTGACACGTTGCTTGTACGTTTTTGTGGCACTGTGAAGAGGAGCTTTGGCCCTTTGAGAGCCAACTATTACAACACAATTACACCAACAACACCTGTCAACATTTAAATAGAAGAGTCTCTTATACATGTTGGAAATGGTCACCTATGCATATTGGACACAAAAATTTGAGATTTTATCTGCCCATTTAAAAGTCTGTCAGGCGATAAGGAGCTAAAAACTAATAAACAGATGAGCAGGCATAACAGCCTTTCTTTATACCTAAAAACCAGATTATGAGATTCTTATACTTTCATTTCCAATGAGAAAATCAACAGGATTCATGAAGCATAATACAGACGCACTTTTCAGTTGGTTTTAAATATTTTCGTCTAATGAAAGTTGATTGAAAGATGAGTAAGATGATTCAAAGCCAAACACCCAAAGATATTAAAGAAAACAGAGTCTTACAGGTCATCCACCTGATAAAATATACTGGAGACTTATTGGTATGTCTTATATTTTGCTTTAGGTTTAATATAAATATACAGATATCTCTATTAGAACACATTTATATGTCTCACAGGTTACTTACTGTATATTTTCAATAGTGTATTAATCAGGTTAATCAGGTTTTAAGATGAGCAGTTGAATGGCTGGCACAGTTGGACTATTTGCAGAAGGCCCAGTGCTTTAGATAACCTGGCATGGGTGTGCACAGGAAACGAATCGTCAGCCAGCTCAACACTATTAAATTCAGGGAGTCTGCTAGAGATAAAATCCACCCCAGAAATGTGATTGGCCAGTCTGTGATTGGTGATTGGTCCTTAAAAAAGAATTTTTAATGGCTGTTTTTCGTTATATTGCAGACAAGGGGTCAACAAATCAGATAAAATCAGATTATTAAGACATTTAAATAGGTGCTATGCACCAATCTGAATGCATGAGAAAAGAAGGTGTGTTTAGAAAATGTATGTTTTTTTTCTCCTTTGGCTGGATTTAATGTAGACAGTACCTTTTCACCTCCCCAGTAGGGGCATGTTACCTTCCAAATGTTTAACGTTACGTTTTATATTTCTATACAGTATCACTCTTTCTCAAGGAATCTGTCCAATAAAAAGTAGGAGATCTATTCCAGCCTGATGTACACCATCGATCATAAATCATAATGCACCTTACATTTCAAAGGGCTACGAAAGGCTGGAATTATGCAATCCATTGCATTCTTGTGTGGAGGTGATATTTCAGTCTTTCCTCAGGTTTTGAGAGGATGGACCGCACATATGTCCTGTGTATACATTTCCCTGCGAACATCTGGTCTTTATTAGACACTTGAAAGCAGGAGTCAGGCTTCTCAGGGTTGTTTGGCGTGTGGCTGAGGAGAAGCCAGAAAAATGGACATCTCGGGTTTAGTGTTTGACTTGTGCTTGTGTTGAGCTCTGTCTGGATTAAAGGTTTGTGGGCTCTGCTCCACAGTGTGTTTTTTAACGTGCTCATCAACTTCTTTGTAGAATTGTTAAAAAGAAAAACTTTATATATACATACACAAACAAACACACACACACATATATATATTTATATATATTAAAGAGGTCCTATTATATCTTTGTTTTTGTGGTGAACTAGACCAGGTATTCATGCTTCTTTGTTCAAAAGTCACATCATTGTTTACATCTTTTAACGGCTGCACCTTTCTTCCCAGTCTGTCAAAGTCATATTAACCAATATTAAGTATGAAAAACAACATTAATAATCATAAATCCTTTTGCAGTTTGACTGTATAAGTATTTAGATTAGACTGTTTGTTCTGAAAAGGTTTATTGACGTTACATGAGTGCTACAAATAGTTTATGCTACAACAGAATTTGTAGTGGATTTACCTTTTTGATTTAAGCTGAACAAACTCTCTCTCTCTCGCTCGTTCACTCGCTCTCACTCACTCACTCACTCACTCACTCAGTGAACTCACAGTGACCTCATGTTGGTATCTGTGTGGCATGACTATCAAAGCAGTAGGTGACTCTAAGCATTTACAGAGACAGTGTGGCCTGTGTCAGAAGGCCTGTGGGATAAATGAGAGCATTTGTAATGTTATCTCCCTATTTAATGGCAGATTAGCTGGTTCCATTTGTCTGGACTAGTTAAGCCTCACTAGCTGGTCCGACACAGCTGGTGATGTTTACAAGTGTGATGGACATGAAATAATTGTGACGGTAGTTTTTGTAAGATGAAAATGCATTTTATGTCTTTATTTTGAGGTTTCTAATTGTATCATGGTGTTTTTGTTGGTCAGTTACTTTGTTTGATATACCCCTCATGTTTTTCATTTGTCCTTCTGTATCTTAGTTTATTTTTCAGTTTGTCTTGTCCATGTGTTTTAGATTCTTGTATTCAATATTTCTTAAATATGTAATTAGATCCTGCAAACCCTGCTTTCCTGAGATCTGTGCTATATAAGACCTGATCAGAACCATAAAACAAAGGAAAAGTCTCGAATAACATAAGTTAGCACGGTGTTGAAACTCAGTGTCACTCCATCTTTTTTTAGTCATTAGAACAGTAAGACCTCAAATAACCCAGCAACTGTTTTTATATAAAAATAGCTAGAATGCCAGTAAAACGTCAGTTGGGTTTGTCCGTGCAGAACAGGCTGCCGTGATGCCGTGATGCTGGGCTGTTGTGGTCTGTTGCCAGGCCATTGCTATGTAGTTGCTAAGGTTTATGGGGGTATGGGGGCCTATATCAAAAGTGTCCAACCCTGAGTCCCTATGACATACTGTTTCTTACTGTAGGCTAAGGCCAGTTTAATGTAAGTTTATGTTATTTTTGGCTCATTTTATCATCTGCCAAGGAAAAGTCTGATCACTTATAATACACCACACAATCTGAGGTACCAGATGTATCAGTTCAATTTCAATGGTGTGGGATGTTGAATGTGTTGAAGTTTTGTATTAGGTTTATAATACCTTATGTTTAAACATAGTAAACAAAACCTGCCTTAAAAGCACTCGAGTTCTCTTGCAACGTTCAGATTAGCGCTTGTTTCAGGAATATAGTTCAACTGTAGGAGAGATACCCAGGGCCAGTTCAGGTACTGCCAGAAATGATTTAAATAGGATTCACTGACAGCATTCGCTAACAGATAAAAGCGCATCACATTTTTTCTTGGTTGTCTCTCATTTGTTGTTCCAGCCTTGAAAAGTCCGGCTGCATTCCATGAACAGAGGAAAAGTCTTGAGCGATCCAAGGTTAGAACATAAGAAACTTTATCTCATAAATAAAGTTCGCGTCTCAGAGATCAAAGTACGACACAATTAATTCATTACAATTATGCTGAGAAATGATTATAAAATAATTTCATTTTAGAAAAAAAATTAAAAACAAATTGTGTTATTGACTTGGTACTGTGTGTGTTTGTGTATAAATATGTAAATTAGCTGTTCTTAAATAGTTGTGTTAATATTTTACAGACCGGAGATTACTTAAAACATAAAATCAGAAGCAGACCAGAGAAATCTGAGCTTATCAACATGCGTATTCTACAAGGTAAGATCAGCAGTTTCCCAAAAAAAACATCTGTAGACCTACATGCACTGAACGATTAATAACACGATTAAGAACTGAACGATTATTCATATTTACACATCATTTAAATCTGTTCTCCGCAGCAGCATCAGAAACTTGCCTTTGCCTCACAGACACAAACCGCATTTTTTGTGGCTGTGGTTATTTTAGCTGTTTACAGAGGCCGCATTTTGACACTTCTGAGTTTTGTACGATCAACTCTGACTGATGAGCATGTTGGGTGTATCCTGACTCACACAATAACTGTTTATTCTACAAATGACTGTAGCTCTGCATCATTCATGTGTTTAAGTGAGAGGATTAATAGTGCTTACCGTTGTGTTTACTGTACAGACCTGGTCAGCGAGGGCCCCTCACAAGACTCGCAGGCAATACTAAAGCGAGCCAGGCTTGCCAACGGCCTTAATGAGAGAATTGCTCTTAGACAGAGTCCCCTGGAGCTGGTTGAAAAGAATATTATACCAGCCGATTCGACTGTTAAAGAAGCAGCAATGAAAGGTATTAGAAAGAACCCAAATACTATTGGTTTATATCGTTGTTAATAACTACCACTAATTACTACTAGTTCTTTGTTGCTTTGTTGACTCTTAAATAATTACAGAGGCCTTGTGGGTAACTTAGGGCAAGTCCAAGCCTTGAATGAATAATTTTAATTGCATCACAGATCCTGTATGACAGAAAATTTGTTGCATCTTCTGCGCTTGAAAGTCCCAACAAACTCCAGAATTCCAAGGAAACAATGTTTAATGAGATTCTTTAAAATCTTCAACACCTTTTTAGCTTGGTTTATGAGGCCATCAGCTCCTGCTCATAGGCGTAACTTGCAATGTGTTTACTATGTAGTCTGACCACATTATGTTGTCCCCTCAGATTCCTCCAAGGCCAGTGTTTTTGGATATAGTCAACATTCTGTGTTTTCTTCTTAAAGCTGTCGGTAAATGTATTGCATAAGCCAGACATGAGGCCCGGGTAATAGTTTATACTACCTCTGTTGGAAGAGGAACATGTTTTATTGAGACAAACAGCAGCTGTATTTAGATCCACCCTTTTCGCTGGAGATCAAATGAATGTCTAGCTCATTTCTATGTTTTGACTCAGTATGATTTATGGGGCTCCATCGAACCACCTACAAAGGTGTTTGAGAAGAAGGGGCCGCTTCCTGGAGACACCCATCCCAGAATGCCCTGGTGTCTTGTTTTCTTCTTTGGTTTTTTAGACTTTTGTGATTTTATTATTTAAAAAGTCTGTATGTATTTGAATATTATAGGAGCAGTGGGTGAAGTGACTTACTGGGGGGAACCTAGTTAAGGACATATTTTATATATTTGAATCATAGATGGAGAAAATTCCACATTGTTTTTGTGATTATGAAAGATGCATATTGTTTAAAGGTTTCTACCAATTAAAGGAACAATGTGTACGATTGTTGTATTAAAGGATCCAAAAGCCACTTGCACAGTATTATATTCTGTTCAATAGTGTACTTACATGATCACAAATGTTTCCAAATATACTTTTTGTCTGTCAATTACAAAATATCTGCACTATCCCAGGTTTCTGCTTGTAGTTCTGTAGAAAAATGACAACACACATGGACAATTGCAGTAGTAGTGGTTGTTGTGTCTTTTACTGACTATGGACCACAGTTACAATTTTTCATTACCTTTTAACAGCAGGTTCTGTGTACAGTAATACAAATTTCATTCATTACCTCATCCATGAACATGATTAGTAAATTCCTTGTAACTGATGACATCATCAAGCTTCACCTTTATTTATGTTTTGAAAATGTGACCTCTAGTGGTAAAAACTACATATTGTGAAGAAACGGTATTCTAAAGTGTTACCCAATTTCTTTACAAAAACGACTGTCTAAGATGATCTAAGATAGTAAAACTGGACAGACTGTAGTCAGGTGCTTCCTGGGCCTTGTCATAACGTACAGGCCGGTCCAACATCAACAACTAAAGGAAATAACACTCACACTTTTCCCAGTGTGACAGAGGCAGCAGACAGTGTATGCCCAGCACACTTGTCTAGATTGTGCTTGTCATGATTGAAACCAGCCCCTGTGCCCCTGGCAAGTCACATGCTCAGATATGGAATCAGTTACACACACACACACACACACATTTACCCCGCCCAAGTGCCCCTCGTGTGACCTGTTAGTCTGACCTATCAGGCCTCCTGCTACACTGAAGTGGTTCCTGTCAATCTACTCCAGCTACATCATGGCACCTCTGGGCCAAGTGCCCAACCAAGTGCAAATGACAAAGAAATAACAGAAATAACCAGGATGGAGCCCGTGGCACATGCACCAGACACAGCAGCATTCTGGCAAGCGCTCAACGCGCTCACATTCCGATCCACACATACTCACCATCAGACGCAAACAGACTCATGCGCAAACTCTGGGAGACTTTTACTCAAATATTTACACAGACATAGACTTCAGAGCCTTGTAATTCTTTCAAACACTGCTTATGTTAAGATGCTAAACAATCTTGCTTCACGTTAGCCGAAGTTGAAGGGTGTGGGCCTCTGTTGTTTTTCTCATCTTTTTGACTGCTTTGTTTTGCTTTTTGAACTTATTCAACTCTGTAACCTCATTTTAATGCATTTGAGTTCTTTTGTCTCAATACACTCGTTTTTATCTTCATAGTGAACCATGGGAAGTACCCTAAGCAGGAGGACTCGTATGCTTTTGAGGAGGACAGCAGCAGTGAGAGTCTCTCTCCTGAACTGTCCCACAGTGAAGAGTCCCAGGGTTTTGCTGAAGCCCTCCCAGAGAACAAGACGAACGATTCACCTTCCTCCTCCCTCACCAGAACCAGCCAGGTAAGAAACTGCCCTGTCGACAATGTAACTGTTAACAATAAGAAGACGTAACGTGGGGCTCACAATAATTTTGTATTGTTTTTAGTACTTTTTCCTAGTGGTTTGACTGGGGAAATGTCTTACAAATATCACAGCATACCTGTGGTCAGGCCCACACAGATTCTGTGCACTCAGAACTCCACAAAAAGCCTCTGAAATTTGCAAAGAATTCTAACTCCCATCATTTTAAAAGTTATGCATGTTTAATGCCTGCAGTGTTTTGCATGTTTGCATATTAAATATTTATTTTAATATTTATTATTATTAATATTTATTTTATTTTTGGCAACCAATAAGAACGTTGCTAGAATAAAAAAGGCAAATAGTTTTTTGCATAGTTAAGATAATGAAGTTAGTTTAGTTAAGAAATTAAATTAAAGAAATTTAGTTTTAAAGAAATATGGCACATATTTCCCATTCCTTAATAATAGGTGAAACTAATACAATATTTATGCCGTTGTTTATGCAATACAGGCATGTTAATCATCTTGTTGGGCATATGCAGTATATGGTCATTTTAATAAAATCAATATTTTATTATATTTTTTTACTTTTGTATGATACTAAGTTAAGTTGCCACTCCACAAATTTGTACCCTGAAGTAAAGTTGCCTTAGAAAAGTCTGCCCCCTATAGTCACAAAGGGAACTGCAGGGTTCTGCTCAGGCTCTTGAGGAGCTGTTAGACACTGTTTGACAAGTCTTTGACTCAGGGCCCAGTTTAGCACGTCATCATGTTTCTTAAACAGTGAAAGGTATTGCTTTTGTTGCTTTTACAACATTGCTTCAGGCATTACAATGATTGGCCATTCTTTGCCAACAGGCATAATAAACAACCCCACTGTTTCTGTCAAGAGGCCTGGCATGAAATCATGATTTATTACTATGATCATGCGTAAAAGTGTGCATGTTAAGAAATATTTATTTTAGGATTTTAGGATTAGATTGTGTCTGTCTGTTAATGAGAGCTGTAAATTATGCTTATGACTAATAATAATAATGTTTAAATAATGTTTAATTTTACTTAGGAAGTATACAAATCTCATACAAACAGTGTTGCCTGGGTACCAGAAGTCTGAATGCCTGACTTTTGATCTGGCAAAAAGAAATAAGAATAAATAATTTTCCTATTTTTTACTACATTACTATAAAATATTATTCGATTATGATGTAAAATAATGTATTAATTTTGTAAAATTCATTTGACTGTATGAAGGGACCTCAGAAAAAAGATGCCACCACTCAAAACCAAGAGGAGAATGCAGATGTTACAAACATCCAGGCCTCTTCACCCATTCCAGTCCCTGCTATAGTTAAGGTAGGAATATGCAACTTATCTGTCGTTTACAAACCTCAAACACAAAGTTTTCTGACGTGCCGATCTTCTGAAGTTCTAACCACAAGTTTGACATATGCACTAATCCAGACTTACCGTTTTTCTATTATGAAATCATCTGAATAAAGCAGTCCAAAATGTCTGACAAGAACCGCCACAAAAAGCCTAAAGACATCAAGCCTAAAGTGAAGAAACTCAAGTACCACCAGTACATACCACCAGACCAGAAGCCGGAAAAGTCTCCGCCTCCACCCATGGATTCGGCTTACGCTCGACTCCTGCAGCAGCAACAGCTGTTCCTGCAGCTGCAGATTCTTAGCCAGCAAAAAAACTCTCATTCCCATCAGCACCAGTGTCCACAGAGCCAAAGCTTCAGCTACCAGGCCTTGAACCAGCACACACCAAATAAGTGAGTCCTTTGCATGGTCAGTGGCAGATGCTGTTAGGTCCCATTCACATCAAGAACATTAACTACAAAGATGATGTTTTAAAAATCATAAACAGATAGATCACCAATGATAGTAACTGTAAGAAACTTGGATGTTAGGCAATTTTTCAACAGTAGTATAGTTAAAGTTTTGGCTTAAAAGAAAGTTGTGTTCAAACTTTTAACGTATTACGTATTGTATGTCTAAATTAATTGTTTAATTCTTTCTGTGTAACAGGCAGTCCAGTGAACAACAAACGTCATGTAGCTCAAGTGTACCAACTAGCGGCGTAAACAGTAGCACCTCATCTTCTGTGAAGACCACCTGCTGCAATCCCACCTCCATCACCACAGTCAGACCGGGGCCATTGCCTGCTAACTTGGATGAATTGAAAGTACGTTTTACGTTGGTTTTATGTTATTTTCTTAAGTGATGGTGGTGTGGCATAGTGGGTAAAGATCTGGGTAAAGTTTATCTGTGACCTATAACTATTGTGCCATTAAGCAAGATGTACTATAAATTAATTTGGATAAATACTGTGTTGACAGGTATCTGAGTTAAGACAACAGCTGAGAATACGTGGCCTGCCTGTGTCTGGCACTAAAACAGCACTAATTGAGAGACTGCTGCCCTTTAAAGACTCTAGCTCCAGTTCCCCACCCAGCTCTGGAGATATCAGCTCTGTGTCTTTTCCAGTGACCCCCACAGGATCTCTGTCATCCTATCAATCCCCTAACTCCTCAAGTGCCATGTCTCATGGTCGGGGTTACCACCCATTTTGCAGCACCAGCTGCACTTCACCCATCTCACCAGCCTCTTCTGACCTCTCTGTCAGCGGCTCCTTGCCTGATAGCTTCAGTGATGTCACCATGTCCTCCCCACAATTTGGCCTGCAGCCATCTCCAGCCCAACAGAGCACAGATGAGGGCCAGAGCATGTCAGGTGCCCTTGGAGTGGGTTACCTACGTGGGGACATCCAGGCCAGTTTAGAGCCTCTTGGTCTGGATGAAGAAAAGGACAAAATGTTGGTCGAGAAGCAGAAGGTGATTGAAGAGCTCACATGGAGGCTGCACCAAGAGCAGAGGCAGGTGGAGGAGCTGCGAATGCAGCTCCACAAGAGGAAACGTTCTCACTACCTGGCAGAATGTTCTGCCCCACCACCAGGACCCCCATCACAACACATGATACATCTCCAGCCTCCAGCCCAGATGCAGCAGTTTTATGGAGTGTCTGTTAAACAGGAACATGTGGCTTCAAGCTGCCCTTTTTCATCCAAGCAGCTCAAAGGTGGCCCAGGCCATAGCTGCATGGAGGGAATGGGTCACTGTGCCCTTCATAATAGTCCTCACTGCCTTGAGGTGCCACCCTCTGGAAGCCCCACTGGCCTCTCAACATTCCTGAGCCCTCAATGTTCTCCTCAGGATTCCCCTGTAACCAAAACCTCCAGCAGCCCCCAGCCCAGCAGCCTGCCTTCATCCCCCAGCCACTCCTACATGATGACCCCACATCTGGGCAGAGACTGTTGTTCTCACCCACTTCCCCAAAATGGACCCAGACCACACAATATGCAGGTACCCCACAACATGCAAAGAGCTAAATGCTTCTAATACACTTCACAATCAGAATTTGTCTTTACAAAAATGATCAAAAAAGTGATGTACTACTTTAATACTTTAAGGTACTTTTACGACCATGGTACTTTAAAAATACATACTCCAGGATACAATACTTCAAAGAATACTATACTGCATGTCCAAAAAATGCTGCATGACCTGGTACCACTAGCATTAGCATCTTATACTGTGAAACTAAATGGTTAAATATCTCTTTCACAGTTACAGCAGAAAAATGTTGGACACACAGTCAGCTGCACATATCCATCTGAGCAAAGATACTTGCAGCCTCTATACCAAAGGCCTGCAGAGAACAACCTAAACCCAAGAGGGTTATCCAAGGCCAAGAATGCTAACATGCAGCAAAAAGTATGTGAATAACTAATTAATTGTAACAAACGAATCTTATGGTATAAACTCCCATATGAAAAGCATTGCTTATTTATTTTTGTATCTCCTGTTTCAGTAAGTCTCAATTATATAAGATATCTTCTCTATTTAATTGTATTTAAGTATGGCTGTTTAAACTAAAGGCATCCATATACCAGTCATTTGTTCAAATCAACAAATGTTGGAATCTGACAAAAATCACTTTTTAATCATGAGTAGTCACAAGCTCCCAGGAACATGAGCATGGCCATCACTTGCCCAAACATATGGAACATCTCACACAAGGTCATGCTTAATCTCTCTGGTATTTATTGTGATTCGACCAAAGTGTACACAATGATATGATAGATTTCCAAAACAACCTGACAGAGATTACATCTAAAACCTTTGATGCCCCACACATGGTCCAGACATACACACGTTGCCTGCCAAACATCAAAGAGACCCTCTACAAACTTCTCTTTTCTTCAGTCCCTCTTTCTTTTCAAAGGTGTAACGTTTCACCATGTCTCCTCATATAGGATGCAATAATGCTCTCTGCCAGGCACGTTGACCCAAAGTCTCCCACATCCACCACTGTCTTCTGTAGTTCACTGTCTTCTGCATCCAACACTAAACAGCCCCCATGCTATGAGGATGCTGTTAAACAGGTAAAGCAGCCCCCAAGAGTAGCTTGACCCAGCTCCCTGCTCTAATTTCTGGCTCGCTCGCTCTGCTCTTCCCCTGCAGTACACACTCCTCTCTCACACTGCACACCCGTTATTAGCAAACAACAGCTTTCTGTCTTCTGTAGAAAAGAGCTTTCCTAAAATTCATGCTAAGGAGGAACTTGAGTGGACGCACTAGCTGTGTGGAGAGTCACAATGCTGTATTGTGTAATAAATAGTTGACTGCTCTCCTTGGTGTCGCCTGCAGAAATAAACCTTTGCCAGCAACTCTGAGCATAACAATAATAGCTGAAGTACATTGCGTTTGAATGTGATCATAGCTAGCGATGTGGTCATTATCTGTTTGTATACTTAGAAAGTCTTCAAAACGGTGCGGCACAGAACATGTCAAATCTGTTTTAGAACAAACAGCAAAACAATAGTTTTTACAATCAGATTTATCTGATGTTCTTTCAGCAGATGACGAGGAGCCAGCAGATGGATGAACTTCTAGATGTTCTTATTGAGAGCGTGAGCATACCAATTGGTGAGCATACAAATCCCTCCCAAAAAGTGTGATGTAAAAGCAGCTCATTTATTTGATCCTGTCAGGAGAACGGTAATCAAATACATAAGACCAAATTTTTATGGGGCGCCATAAGACCTATTCCACCCAGTAATGAAGACCAGCCTGCTATTTATGTTGTGATGTGCTCCCGTTTCTTACAAAGAAATGCCAGTTAATGCCAGACACAGGAGGTGACCTGTAACCAAAATTGTGCCTCACCTTACAGTTTCGCCGAACGGCACCAGCAGAGTGGCCAGACCCAAGTTCCACAGACACTTCATATCACCCACCCTGCTTCCATATGACCATGCCGCAGGTCACGGGGATGGCCACTTGGAGGCGCTACTGAGCCCAATAGGCCAGCAAGGGGATACAGTCCTTTTAAAGATGGGGGCTGAAGATGGACACTTGGAGAAGGCAGGGGAAAGCTTTTCCGGCCCTCACCATGATGACAAGTTGCTTGGCAACCGTGATATGGACACACCTTTAACACCTATGGCTACCAAAGTTTCACCAGTTGCTGCAGATAGCCAAGGGCTCGGAATGATATTTACAGAGTCATCATGGGAGACAATGGAATGGTTGGACCTGACTCCACCCAGTTCAGCCACATCATTCAATAACAGCATGCCTCCTCCTGGTCCAAACATCTTCAACACAGAATTTCTTGATGTGACAGATATCAACTTGAACTCTGCAATGGATTTGCACTTAGAACACTGGTGAGCTGGATCAAACTCAAACCAAGACGATTAGCAAATGTTCCTTATTCCAAAGTATTACTATGCACTTCAATAAACATACGTAAAGTCATTTCAATACCCAGAGCCTTGACAAGCACACAAAATTAGTTTTCACAAGCTGGTCACCATGGCAGTCACAGTATTATGCTGTATAGCTAAAAATAATGTTTTAATACTGTTTTATTGTGGTCCATCAAACTTTAAAAATGTTTTAACTATGGTTCTGGGAAAGAATGTTTTTATTACTGGAAACAAAACTCCTACAAACTGAATTGGATTTGAGCAGGGATATCTATACCAAATCAAAAACCATTTTGTGAAACCTTTTGTAAATATTCTGTTGTACTGATAAAAAGAAACTCACTAATTCATTTTATTTTGTCTGCATATTTGTGGTGTGGGAATCATATGTATACAATGTGTTCACAAACATCAAACTAGTATATCACATTTACTCCATTGTGCTATGTAAATATTCTTTCACACTTTTGCACCGTGAGTAGTAGGGCCCATAGTCCTATGTGTCACTTTTGCATTTGCAATTTTTAGTTTTTCTTTCTGTTAACTCCATTAATTTATTTAGAGACCTGAAATTTTTTTTAATGTAATAATCTTTTCAATAATGTGAGAGTACATTCTTCAGAAAGACAATCAAAATCTCAATCAAGGGCTAAAAGAAAGATGTTTAATTCTTTACTCAATGTGATTTGCATAAAATCAGTTATTTTAAACATGACATTCATTGGCTATTTTTGTTTATTTTTGGCTCTTAAGATCTTACTGTTCTGATGTATTTATTTCAGCATTTTCTTTTAAATGGCATATTTATACATACTGTATTTATGAGACACTCCTTTTTATTAAAAACAAAAGTTAATAGTTAACTTGCTTATGGTTAACAGACTAATTTAATAATGACACCAATTGTTAAGTTTCCTACAGTTTTACAATCAGTCCACATTGATTTGGTTATTATATGCACTGATAATTCTTTGTCATTTGCCTTTTTGAAACACCAAAATAGTTTCAGATTAATACACTTTCTCAAAGTGTGAAATAAGTTACACAATATGAATGTTAAAAGCCTGATAGAATTTCATTTACCTTACAATTAAATTTCAAGCATCTAAACACCTGAAAGGTGGTGTCAATTTTACTAGCATTGATAAATTCAACATAAATTAACTTTAACTGTGAAAACCAATTGTTCATCATATGCATGGGACCTTTATTGTACTATTTAGCTGTGTAGGGAATTTCAGATATTCTAAAGATACTAAATATTTATTTGTTTATAGCAGTCAAAATGCTCATTCTGCTATAGAAGTTAGCAGTCCCCAGAACTAATTGTTCTATCTTTTATTTTCCCATTTTATTAATGTTCATGTTTTCTCATCTTTATGTCAGAAGAACAGTGTTACCATACCAGCAAATGTTCAGTATTATTTCTTTTTGCTCCCATGGAAAAGTTGGAAGTTTTGTGTCCCATTTCTTGATTTCTTCTGGGGAAAATATACATCTGACAAAAAGCGTTTGTATTGCTTGGCCACGAAACAATTTTACAATATAAGCTGTTCCATTATTTGTCTGTATTACACTGTTGTATAGGAGTTCAATAAACAAACAAAACCATACTAGCCTCCATCAGTCTTGTCCACTATACAGTGTCCACTATACAATGCATCCCCCAAGTTAAACTGTATCAAACAAGTGTTGCTTTATAGCTAAACATTTTCACATTTGTGCTAAATAATAACTATAATAATTGGCAATATCTCCTTCCACATTACAATACATGCAACTTTGCAAACCTTTGTCAGTTTCATTAAGGGTTATGCATTTTTATATGTAATTGATTGCATGTTGGTATACAAATATAATATACACAGGAAATAGCCGAGTACTTGATTTTATTCTAGCATTTAGCCCATGTGTGTGTTCATATCTAACAAAGCAGTATGACAATAAAGCCACATACAAATTCTGTAACAACTGACCTGCAGGCAAGTAATTTGATCATATTAATAATGTGAAATCGATTTCATATATGTCCTCATTAAATATGTGACGTGTATAAGACAAATAGCCCTAAGCAGTCAACGGTTAATATATCCAAACCTGAATATATATGGCATTAATCCCTGCATATTTTCTTGTTACAATTTTTACAGATTACTGTTCTCACCATACACTTAAAATATTTTCAGCGATAATTTTTCTGTACATATTTTCCGCTCTTGAAACAATATAATACACATCGCCCTTAAAATTATTTTACTCCCATTGCTAAACAACCAATTGCCATTTGCACACTATTAATAATTAGACTGCGTTGAAGCTTTTTACCTGTCAGACTGGAAAAGTCGATTATTTAACAATCACCACAGAGACTCTTGACAAATAAACGGCATCTTAATCAGCTAGCGTGTGGCAATTCTATTCGTTTACGGTTTTCTCCATTCTGATCATTTTTAAAAATATCAATCTTTCAACACTTTGAACCATAACGGGTGCCGTATTATTATACATTAAAACCATACCCACAACATGTCTTGTACACCTATCAGTGAGATATCATTTGAGGGCTGGGTGAGAGCTTGAGATACATTCCATCCATGCATGCCAAAACTAATGACAACATGCTGAAAGGACGAGCTTTGAGAAGTTTGTGAGCAATACAGAATCATCTGTTTTACAGGTTGACAATGTCTGTATAAATACACATTTACAATGGATGAGAGGTGCCCTGTGTATCTACCTAAGCATTCAGTATACGAGATTTCTCTTTGATACAGTGAAAACCGTTTGGATCATCATGACATTATATTGCATAATTAGCGAGTAAAGCTACTTAACACATTTCATTGTAGAACAATACCTTTGCATACCGCTTCATTAAATAAAGAGAGTGACAATGGTGTAAAATGTATTTGAGTGTTGTTTTGCCGATTATCTATACATATATAAAGCAAAACAACGGTATGGGTGCTGTATTTTCTATTCTTGTTTGTTTCATAGCAATTTGGTAAACATTGATGTTCGATCAGCTATAAGACGGATCTGATGGAATTCGTCTTAAATTGAGCAAATTTATGTTTTGCTTAGTAATATTCCAAAAATGATTTCACACACACACGTAGCACAAGACAGAAATTAGAAAGGCTAAAATGTTTTGCTGAAATTTGAAGCTAGTTTGCACACAACGATTTAAATGGCTTTAAATGAGAGCCAATCCTTATTGCACAAAACATCTGGGATTTTTTTTTTGCAACACAATTTGCGTTTTTAACATGTAATAGTACAATTATGGTGCCTAGCAGAAATACTACCGTTAACCATTCTCTCATTTTACTGAACAAGAAAAAACCCATTTAATTTTTGTCCTCTGTAATTTTTTTATTTCCAAGCACTGAAATGGAAAATTACTATTATAACAATGCAACAATGAATTAAAACCATACTGATGTATATAGGTTCTAATTCAATTCACCTTCCAGTATCAGAAACATTTATGTGCAGCACAATGTCACGTTTAAATAACTGAGTGTCAGTGCTTTAAAATAAAATTATCATCACAGAGGTCAAAATTTCAAAGTAGGATTTGTAATTCAGTAAAATTCCGATTGGTTAAAAGGTTTGTGAGGCGACGTATGTACACCAAATGGTTGCCGATCCGTACTCTGTTCAACAGACCGGTCACCATCAGTCAACATACATGGGGGAGCTGGGGGAGGCAGGCATTTGATCTAATATTTTACAAACATAACTGGCAACGTCCACGACTCGCTCCTCGTACATCAGAATAAATGGATGTTTCTGCAGAACAAAACCACAGAAAATAATTATAGTTATTGTTCTAATTATATACAAATAAAAACATTTTAACAGCAACAAAGACAAGAAACACAAACGGAATTCATTACGTTAGACATAATCTACACATTAAAGGTCTTATTTTAAATAATAACAAAATTCATTTTAATTTTGTATTTAAATTTAAATTTGCACTAAATATATTGTAGTATTACCTGAATTAGAAACCTAAAGTTATTTAATTTTAAATATATTTGTATTTGGTTATAAAATAACAGAACAATTGTTCAAATAAAAAAAAAAATATATATAAGAGAATTTACCAGCAGTTCTCTGTATTTTGGCCTCTTTGATTCATCCTTTGTAAGGCTGCAGGAGAACAAAAGTCACATGTTAAACCAAACACATGATCAAACATTCACACACCACATGACCAGGTTAGCAAAGCAGCACATGGGTAACACAAATCATGCTAGTTTTACACTGTCTAGGCAAATATTTAAACACTAACTTAGGAACAGACCTTGGCCATATGTGTACACACATCCTGTAGTAAGGAACTGAACTCACCATAGATTGACAAACTGGATGAATTTGGGAGAAAACTGCCTATCCTCGGAGTTGCTGAGCTGAGGAGGGTCACCCTTCACCACCTGTGTCAGCTGATCAAACACGCTGTTCCATTTGGGGTATGGAAAACGTCCTGTGGCAAGCTCATACTAAATTAACAAAAAAACAAAGTAAATTAACTATTGGCAAGTAACCAAAAACAGCACATTTTACAGATCATGAACTGCATTATATGTTTGATATATAAGAAAAAGTAGATTTAATGACATACCAACGTAATTCCCAAACTCCAAACATCCGAACGGACGTCATAGCCTTGTCTGGAGGCACTGGGATCTATCCGTTCAGGCTGAAGGTGACACAAGGTTTAGTAAATGGCATGCAACATCATTCTGGATTTCTGTTTTCTAGAGGTAAATAATATGGTAACTCACAGCCATGTAAGGTCTGCATCCAGCATCTCTGGTTTTGGCAATTGAATCAACTAACTGTCCACTAATGCCAAAATCACAAAGCTTAATGTTGCCATTTCTGTCCAGAAGAATGTTGGAGGGTTTGATGTCTGGACAAAACATCAATAACAACAACAATAACAATCATATCAATAATAAAATCAATAATTCACTCTAGGAACTCCTACACTAAGCAGAAAATGATACAGTTAATTCAATCCTTAAAAAATGGTTTTCAATTTCAAATTTCAATTCTATTATTACATTACCCAGCTTTAAACACTTTCAGTTACTGGCCACCCACCTCTGTGGATTATTTTCAAGTTTTCTTTCAAGTGATTCAGTGCTTTCACAGTCTGCAGTAATGGGTTAAGAACAAGGTCAGTTGAAATTGCCTTTAGAATATTCAAGCATGATGACAATATAAAAATCTCTGATAACATACGTAATACGTGGGTCACTTACTGCTAGTGTAATTTTGCCTAATATCTCCTCTGGAATGACATCATCTAATGCACAATATACATATTTGTAGAATTTGTCGAGGGAGGTAGACATAAGTTCCATACATATCCAACAGTCGCCCTGACAACAAAACCATATACAACTGTATTACAATACAGCCAACATAAACAGAATCAGGAACACAATAAAAAACACAAATCAAAACACATTAAAGCTTAACACAAAAATAATTGGTTACCTAACACCCCCTTTACAATGCATTGACATGGTACACATTAGTTGTAGGTGGTTATAGAAGGTGTAGTTTTAGTCGGGGTGGATAAGCTCACCTCTCGAAACAGAGCTCCGTAGAACTGGACAATATATGGGCAGTCGCTGCTTCTCATCACTACATCTAAATCCATGAGAAGCTGTTTCTGTTCTTTCTCATCAACGGTGGAGCGAATCCTCTGCATTGCACACAAGAACACTTCAGCACAGACACGTCACGGCAGAGACTCTGACAGTTTTAAAATGTGGAAGAATTCTTTGAAGATCAAACAGATATCCCAGCCAAAAGCTTATGATGCTCCTCAGAGCCTCTTCCCTTCCAAATCTACGGCTCATTGGTGCATGTCTGTTGTGTGTAAGCCTTACTTATCCCTCTGTGATCTATTTATAACCAGACAATGATTAGCGGGTCCAAGCACCAAAGCTCTAGGTGGCGCTGTTACAATAAAAGGTTATATTAACATTGGCGTGCGTAATGGGAATAGGCTAAAATAAAATAATTAAAAATCCCTTATTAGTTCTCATTATCTCCTTCTGATAAAAGGTTTGTCAATTTGTTGAAAGTGAAAAGGTTCAATATTTAAAGACTATTTAAAGATCACTAGTGTATTCAAAATTGTGAACGTTCTCCGATTTTCCAAAATGCTTGAACCTCCAGTAACTACCGCTTGTTGGACAAAACACTATAACACAAATTAGTCTGAATCACCTTGACGGCCATGATCTGACCGCTTGGTTTATGCACCATCTTGTTGACGGAGCCATAGGCTCCCCTCCCAATTTCCCCCAGATCCTTCAGGTCCTCAGCAGTGAAGTCACAATGCTGCTCTGGAGAAATCTTTAGTTTTCCTGATGACTCGATACTGTGTGTCCGTAGCCTCTCTCTGAAAGTCACGCATGCAGAAACGTTTTTAAAAGATGACGGCACACATTAACCAAACTTTAGCAGTAAATGTATCCTCAATTTGTGTTTAAATGGTTCTCGTCACCAGCTTACATGTGTGGGTTTTGAAAAGGAGGAGCAGCTGTTGTGATAGGAAGCCTTGCGGTTGGTTTGACTGGTGGATTAGCAAAGTTTAACTTCAGTGCTTTGCGTTTACCTGTAAGGAAGAACATCCGTTTACATTTGTTCACTTCAAATTAAATTGCTCAGAGGTTTCTTTTACATTTGTGACAGTAAATGAAACAAATGAAATAATGAGAAAAATACACAAAGCATGCATAAAAAATTTAATGAACAAAATGTAAAAAGGAAAGATTTTTCTTTTATAAAAGATTCTAAATTTGAACCATACAATTCACCAGAAATATTAGCTACATAGTTACACTAATCATATCATATTCTGTACATTGTAGCAGTTTTTTACATTGCATACAATATTTTTAATAACTACATTTAAAATCTGATTAATTTGATTAAATTAGGTACTTGCTACTGAATTATTGCTTAGGGATTTCAACAACCCCTAGTTATAATTATTCCTTGATAACTAACTGCCTATATCACAATTGTGAAAATTGTGGAAATCTACTTCCACAAACATTTAATACATATGTAGATAATCTTTAGTCAAACATAAGCATTCTGAGGAAGACCTCAATGACAGAAATCATATCCTATTTAAGTCATCTGACAAATTACAGAAACCACAGCTGTGTGGCAAAATACTGTACTGGCACAGAAAACTAGGCTTACTTTGGGTTACTCCAGAGAGATTTATTTGAAATCCTGAAAACGGAAACAAATGATGAGATAAAATAATATGCATGCAGATGATGATATTTTAAAACGATGATTTTGACGACACAACATACAAATACATTAAAGCAGTTTGTCTGTACAGTACGTGAGCTAGCGTACCTGTTTCATTTTGACACCTCCAGCATGTGTTGGAATCTGAATGTGACGGGAAACCATTCATTTAAAAATCAGAAAAAAACATACAACCAGACCATAATAAGTATAACAGACTAGGTTATGTAACTGATATAACAGACTAGGTTACCCGTTTATCTGTCGAAGACTGGCCTATTGTGTTCTAGTCAACAAAAATATGCTACCTGAGGGCGTTGCTACCACAGCTGATATAATTGTTTGCTATTAAACATATTTTATCAAACATTATGGAGACGCATGAGAATGTAATTGAACATAATAGATAGACAATAATGTCAGCATTTGTATGTTTTAATACCGATATATACCAATGATGCAATATGCGCCTATGCGAAGTAGGAAACTCGGTGTTTTGTGACACAGGCATTGAGTGCAGTACAGGCCTGCGGCCTTAACAGACAAATGTAATTTTAACTCGGTGATCGTACATATATACAAGCATTCATTTAGAATAATGATCGTGATGTGTCTCTTTTATTTGACATAGTATTAAACATTAACCATCGGGAAACGCGACAGACGAGACCTGGCCTATTCAATTTCAGGCGGAGTTACAAATGCACCAATACATATTAACGGGCACGATAAAATACACATCTGGACTGTATTTGAATCTCTTACCCTGCATGTTGCTCACTGTCGTTAAGTGTTGTGGGTGGTGTAACACGGATACCGCACCGCTAATGCTCCTATTGCATGAAGTTGGTGAATTGGTGCTGGGACTGGGAGTCGCCATTGCTGAGCTGTATGTTTCCAGCAGCAGCTCTAGTGGCTGCAATGCAGTGAGCTGAATTTACCCTTTGAACACGGGATTCAGCGCTATACTCTCAACAGATCCGACTACTGAAGTAAATCGTGAGGGACTCCGCACCCCATTCGATTCAATTTACTGGGGAGCGGGTTTAAAAGCAGGACAGGGCGACCAGCTTCAAAGAAAAACAACTGCGCCTCACTCCTCAGCTAAAAGCTAATGGGGTGTGTGGTTGCCAGGTGCACGAAAACTCCCCAATAGAGCTTGGGAAACTACGTCATTGAGCATTCTTTTGTGGGTAGTGGGCGCCATGTTTTAGGACACGCTCATTAGGGTATTAGTACCCCGAGATAATAAACGGAGATAAACAAGAATGAACTATGATCAAATGCAAGGTTCTATATAGAGAGCACAGGGAACCAGGGTACTTGAAACAAAAAACTTCCTAAAAAAGTAAATTATCGAACTATCATTACAAATACAAAGAGTTTATTATTATAATATTTCTATATATTTACAATATATATTTACAATATGTATATGCACTACAATGTATATACACTACAATGTATATACACTAAGTTTACAATACAAGACTTAACACCAAAATTCAATTTTTCAAATTTTCTTTAATTTTCATTTACATCACTACTTGTGTGATAATGATACTGTATGTTTTCTTTTAATACAATACATTCAGTTTTAAAAAGTGCTTGGATACTTGAGAACTCTGTCTGATATCCTTCCATTGCCCTTCAGAACCATCTGGTCCTCATAGACATAAACAGTCCCAAAGGCATTACTATCTGGATGTGTTTCAATCACCCCTTCTAGTGTTAAGTGGTGAATGCCAGATGCGTCTCTGTGATAGCCTCCATCATGGTCATGTCCTGCCATGAAGCAAACCACACTCTTATGAGAGTGCAGAAGAGAAAGCATTGCATCATAGTTCCATGCAAGGCAAATAGGATCTGTGGAGCTTGGGTGAACAGGAAGATGACCTGTAAAATAATTTAGGAACCTGATAAGACCTGAGACAAATATTAACAAGATTTATGTTACTTAAATGAGGAATATCTAAAAGTGATTTATACTTACTCACAATAGTTACTCGCTCATGTTTCTGGTCAGCAAGAGCTAAGACTTTATCCAACCACACAAGCTGTTCTTGGCTGAATGCACCATTAAATTTCACAAACCTTTGTTCCAACCCACCAGACACTGTATGCATGTTAACAGTACAATATTAAAATATTATATATAGTTTAAAAATTCCAAAGTGAAAAAAATTATTTTGCATTGTACTTTCAGCTGTACATTCTGAAGCATTTAATTGTAGTTATAACACTAATGCTACACAAATGTTTCATGTTATGAAATTATTTAATCTGATTCATATACAATACCTGGAGGGTGGTTGAGATCATAATTGGTGTTGTGTTCCTTTAGGATTGTCATTGCCTCACTGTACTTTATATTTGATGGGTCTCTACCTATGACGCTTATGTCGTAGGCATCAAGAACTACAAATCGAAACCTAGGGGCGGGGCTAAACTGATACGCGTATATCGCGTCATCAATAAGGCCACTTCCGGATTCGGCTTTAGCTGCGCTGTTTACCGGAGAGGCGAAAAGCGTGTTTCTGCTGAAGTTGTAAAACTCGTGGTTGCCCCAAACGTGATGCACATCCACTGAACTGTTGTCAAATTCCTTAACAACGGTTTCCAGGGCTCGATCCGAAGCGTCATGCTTCTTATTGTATCCATCGATAATATCTCCTAGCTGAAGAATAAAGCTTGGTTTGAATGTTTCTCCTCTCCAGGACTTGTTCGCTGCGCGCAGCAGTACAATACTGTTCCTGTAATAACGTTTCCTTGTTCTTAGAAAGTTTAAGCCGTCGTCTATATCTGCGTATTGAATGTCAGCTACAATCCCAAAAGTAAACACGGGTCGCTTGCAATCCTCCATTACTGTCCTCGAGCTCTGTCTATTTATGTTGGCGTTGTGTAAATAGGCAAATATTTTTGTAGCATTTCTAACACACAGTATTAAAGCAGCCAGAGTTCAGTAAACAAGTCGGGCTAATGTATATGATGTAATAACCTGCGTGGTCTAAAGGAAATTGAAAGTTTGACAGTTCGTGGATTGTACCATGACGAGGGGTGGCCAAATAAATAGTTTGTTAAATGTTTGTGAAGAAAATGCATTTAACAACAACGAGACATACTATGTTATGCAAGCAGCTTAAACCGTTTTGTTCAATTACAAATAAAACGGTGAAATAAATGTACAATTTATTCAAAGAAGAGTTTCAGTTAACGCAGGCTGCTGACCACGAGAGGGAGACACCAGTCAAGCATTTAAAGTTGCCCTGACTTTATATCCCATATAAAGACTTTATAGACTTTATATCCCAAATATAAACACACTCAGGTCTCGTAGTAGAGAAACTTAAACGATATTTTACCAATAATAAT
>JAZGTK010005122.1:0-23022 GCA_036877625.1 Ambastaia sidthimunki
CCATTTGTTAAAAGTCTTCCAAACAATTTTGTCAAGTTTTAAAGTGTATATGTATATATGATTGTGTGTGTTGGTGCAGACGAGCTAGTTGTGATGTCACATAAATATTGTTAAATATTGTTATACTATAGTTTGTCCTGGTCTGTACTTCGCTGAATGGATAATATTTTTGTCAAACAATGATATGTTTAAGCTATATTCTTAGCCACTTCTATAGTCATTTTAACATCTCAGTCATAGATTTACAGATTTTCTGTTACTGTAAAATGATTTAACGAGCACCTGGCAGACCAAGTGAGTGACTGCCATAATTTTATTTAACATAGGCCACTTCTTTAAACTGTAAATGTCTTAGAACCGCAGATTGTATAACAATGGACAAAAAGGCATGAAATTGCAGAATTCAATACTGCAGATGTATTTTCTTGAAGACATGAATGAACTTTTTTTAATCGTTTTGGGTCCAGCATGTTATAGAAGAAGGTTTATAAATAGAGATGAGAGTGTCTGAAGATAAAGTCGCTACATCCTAAAGCCCCACACACTTTCTTTGACTCTCTCTCTTTCTCTCTCCATTGCAAGCAAAAAGGCTCGCTCAAAGTCCGGGGTACATCTTGGCAACGATTTTTGCGCAGCTGAGCAATGCACTTTCTCAGTCCTTCCATTTAGAGGGCCAGACATAAGCACTTTGCTGCTTCTCTGTCTCTGTAATTTCCAGACTCATTGCTGGGGAGAGGCTATCTATCCCACGTAATGCTTCACATGTTGCTTATTTTGACATGAACTTTGCTTCAAGTGGGAGTCAGATGGCTTAGACAGTGTATTTTTAGACAGTCCAGTTGGCAACAGCAGCTCTTCACTGTACTTTCCATTTTTGCAGTGAGTGTCTTCCCTGTTGAGCGCCAGATACTGCTGTTTAGAACTAACATTGTTTCCAAATTTTAAAAGGAGAATGTAAAATTAAACAGAAAACTTGGTTATAAACTCACTGACAGATTATAAGAATTACAGAAATCAAGCACCATCTGTTCTATTGTTTTAAATTAGTTAAACCAAAAGTAATTTCTGTGCACTAAAAAATAATTGTTTTCAGGTTTCCAAAACATGTTTTGTCTGTCATTGCCAATAAACCCTGCGCTAAACCTACACCTATCATGGCATGTAGTCTCTGCTGGTAGATGTGGTAACTTCACCTTATGGCCATCAAAAGTCTTTAGTCTCTTTTGATGGCCGTCAAAAGTCTTTATCTGTTCACCTACAGTATATTTCACCTTAAGTGTATTTTCTGAATATTGAAAACTAAACACTTCATGTTTGCTAGTTTAAAGCCTGATTTATTTGATAGGCTATAAAAAGAGTCAAATATGTTTTGTCACAGCTCAGCAAGTGAATGGCTTGCCACTGTGTGTTTTTGTGGTACCAGTCATGACATATGGTTCTGCAGCTTTTTAATAATTAGTCACAAAACATTTATGTTTCAGGTAATTGTCTCAAAACCTCCAGGTCTTGCACCAACCGCGTGTAATTGTAATTGTTACAAGAGAATGACATTTTAACACAGCTTTTTATAGGTATTATAAACCTTTAAACAAAATAATGTAATGATATTCTTACAGTATTTATATATGTCAGACTGAAGTGAATTGACTCTACATATTAAGTTAGGATAGCAGATATTTTAACCTAAAAAATACACACTTCAGCTTAATCTAATGTTTAATTAGTTTACTCTTCGCATTTTTCAATGCATTTTCAACGCAAGTTGGAGACAAAAATAAAAATAATAATAAACAAAATGTACCTGTTAAATGGACAAAAGAGCACACAACCCCTCAAAATGAAGAGAAAACACGAAATAGTCTGTTTCATGTACTAATTGTAATGTATTGTTGCAGACCAGGCCCACTGAGAGGACAGTCAGATTTCATTAACACTCCCATACTGCCACAGTTGGCAGCTGAGACTCTATATCCAACTCTCCATATACGCGTGCCACAGCACTAAACACACCTCCCACTGTGCCTCATGGGAAGTCCTTCATTCCACTTCACGTAGCATTTTAATTGTTGGAAAAACAGAGGGATGGATAGAAAAATGAATAATTGTGTTTTTGCAGATAGTTGTGCAGCCTCAGAAATCAGTTGTGCAACCTTTCTTGAACCTTTATGGTAAACAAAAAATATGAGAATGATGGATACAGGATTTAGGTTTAAATGATAAAAAGATGCTATGAAGTATTAGCCTTAATTATCATGCATTCATAGCCTATGTTATTTATAATGTATTAGGAATTTGTCAGAATGGTTGAGTCATCACAACTAAACAACTAGTCATTTAAGGTTAATTAGTTTTAGATTTTTTCATATTAATTTACATACCAAATGATATTCATCATGATACAAATTAAAAGTCAAAGATGTTACTCAAACAGTCATAGTAATATTGTAATATATATATATATATATAGTAATAGTAATATAATATCAAAATATTTATATCTTAAAGACAAAATGTTTTGAGCTATGCCATCTACATTAGATTTATAGCTTTAAATTGTTACTTTGTCAACATTTGTCTTATTTGTGTCTCTTTTTTATTTCTCCTCAACATTTTAGAAGAGTTATAAGACAAATTTGACACTTCAGTTAAAAGTTATTTATCTACCTTATAATGTCTCCTGAGATATGAAGAAGAGATTTATAAAGTATACATTTTGCATAGATCTGTTGACCAGGACACATATCAAAATAAACACTAGTCCATTGTTTCAATTTGAAATGTTTAAATGTATTATCCACTGAGAAAACAGACCTCACTGTCTAAAAAACATTCAGATGCATCCATATCTGTATTTGATGTAGAAGCATATTCAAATTGCGGAACGCAGTTTCTTCATCAATGTGTTCTCAGCAACACACTGTCTTCAGCTATTTGGCTCAAAATCATGCCACCTACTCAAACAGAGAGGGGGAGAGAAGAAGGCTGTTGCTAATGTTATTTAGAAAGGATTACCGCAATATTTGGTGTTTGTGCGGGGTGGGTACATTGTCAGTAAGCGAAAAACAACTGAAATGCATCTCAACTTGCAGAAGTTCTCCTCACTACCTTCCTGCTTAGTTGTCAGAAAAGCGAGCCGTACACACATTATGTGCTTGTCAAGATGAATAACTGCCTTCAGCCAAACATTGAGTTAGACAAACGCATGTGAGACACCCTCGTGTAATCGTATCTGTTAAAGACAGCATTATGGAGAACATAAACCTTAGCTGGAGAGCTGCCTAGTATCAACTA
Source organism: Ambastaia sidthimunki (assembly GCA_036877625.1). NCBI lineage: Eukaryota > Metazoa > Chordata > Actinopteri > Cypriniformes > Botiidae > Ambastaia > Ambastaia sidthimunki. Next base: position 3,292 of record JAZGTK010005122.1, read on the forward strand.
ATTCCTTGTTGCTTTGTTTGCGTTCATTCAACTTGAGGACCATCTAAAACTCAAATCCTGATGGGCATGTCACATTCTGAGAGATGACTTAAACCATTTCAAAACACTGACACACTTTCTACTGACAGCTAGAAAAATAACTGTCAACTTAAGCCACTCATAATTAGCAATGCTGCTATGATGCATTAAAAGTTGTGGGCCACCTGTTTAATCAAGTTTTTCTCTTTTATTTTTGACAAGGTTTTGAAAAAGGAAAATGGTGCCTCTGTTGCACTATTTAATGTCAGTTATATAGAACATAACATGCCTAGGCTAGATCCATTCTATTTTATTCTATTCTATACTTTCTTTGTTTGATCAAAGTTCTCATTTTGTTTCTGTAGGCAAAACTTTTTCATCTGCTAGGAATTAACTCAGCGTTGTTCTATACCAGAATTGAACTTCATTCATGTACTGTAAATCATGTGACAACTTGCCACAGATGAACCATATATGGTTTGTTGAAATTGCGCAGACTGAGAATTCCTCTTTATCGGCCTTACAGACAAAAAGTAAAATTAAATCTGTGGATGTGGTTACTGTCTAATTTGGTAACGGAAAACCTGAAGGCATGACGGTGGGTAAATCCCAAAGACTAACCGTGAGCTTGTTAAAAGAGGGGACCAAAAAGTCAAAGCGTTTTCCCTGTACATACAAAGCTCAAGAAGAATGTGGATGGAGGCTTGTGGCTGTGACCTCTTGCTCTAGGGAACTCGTTCTGACTCGTGATGCAATCTCTACACACTGAATGACTCACAGAGGCTGAAAAAATAATCAAGAAGGTAATCAAAAAAGTAATAAATGTAGAAATAAGTGGTCAGTGAAGTGATATATGTATTTTAATACTATATTATGTCTGTTCTTCTAGTGTACAAAAAATTAAAAAAAGACCAGGATGCTCGGAAAGCTTTAAGGAATCTACAAAAAAAGGTCTGTTTTATGAATTTAGTAAGTTCATTGTTCCAAGTGGTTATGAAAGATATTAAAATTTCAGCTAAATTCTAATTGCAAAAAGACACAAGTTTGGCATATTGGCATGGTGATTTTGTCAAGGTTAAGTAGTGTTCTTAGATCAATGAAGTGTTCAATTTAATATTAAAATTAACTGAAATAAAATATCACAAAAAAAAGTGATATGGCCTATTTTTCTAACTGTGGGCTGTGTACTGTTGCCAGGCAATAATGCAAGATAAAAATGTTGCACATTATTGTAGAATGAGTGGTTATAGGTGTATGTTCAGAGTAGTTTTAACAAAACTACTTCAAACACAGTTCACACAATCAGAATTACAATTTAAAAATATTAATTTTCAACCATTGTATCCATCTGAATCCATTTTATTTTCACCTAGCTTCTCAAAACTTAATCGCAAAAAGGTTCAAATAGACTCTTACCATCTCCTATTATATGTAGATCCTTTCTCAAATTAAGCCATTGCTTAAGACAATGTTCTTATGGTGTGCTGGTTGGGATGCTCAAACAAACAGTGCAGCGTTTTCAAAGAATCACATAACAAGTGTTTACACTTTTTGGAAATCACCCTATATCTGAAATAAAAGAAAATATTTTACCTTTTTTTATTTACTTGTGAATAAAATGTATTAAATATATATAATTTTAATTCAACCCACACATCCAACAAAAAAATCTAACCCTTACAGCCTTTGCTTTGGTCAAAAACGAAGTGATAATGAGTGTTTAAGGGGAAAACCCCCATTGCTGCTGCAGCTGTTAGTGTCTGTGTTTGCCTTATACTGAGGTCCAGATTCTGGTATAAGTATGTTGGGACAAGCCCTCCCTGTGTGTTGGCTGCAACTGCTAAATGAAGCTGATCAATCACAGAGGTGGAACCTGCGACAGTGATTTAAGGGCCCGCTTCTTGGCTCTTCAGATGTCGAGGTGGCCCATGTTTCCTCTGGCAGGCACCATCCGAGCCCTCCTGCAGACAGATGGTGTATAAGCAGAGGACAGTTGCCCCCTCCCTGTCTTTCAGTCTTGAGGGCAGCTGTGCTGTGCGTGGCATAGAAAGAAGCCTGGCATTGAGATGGCGGTGGGGCTTGTGGACCACGGCCTCCGTTTGAGGTCCGCCTGGCAGGGCTTCTGTCAGTGTGTCTCGCCCGTAATGCTGGAACTCATCAGCGGCTGTTGGAGAGAATCTACTGATGTTGAAAGAGATGTGAAGAGAGTGGCAAAGAAAAGCTGACCTATATTACTGTAAAATACAGTAACTTGGAGTTGTCATACATGGAGTCTGATGGAGTCTGATGATTAAGGGGACTTTGATACAAATAATGTTTTCTTATCCTTTTTGGGGGTGGCATTTTAAAGAAACATTTTAAATAGTTTGTGTGCATTTGTCTCATGAACATGAAGTAATTATGACAAAATTGTTATATATATAATTGTTGTGTTTTAGGCTCCAGTACATAAGGTAGAAAAATGAATAAAATCTGTGTGTGTCTGGGGGAGGATTATCATTTTTATTAGCTTTCCTCATTAATATTAATTAAATGATGTAACCCTTGCTCTGTAACTGATTTGCAGTAGGTAGGCAGGTGTGTGAAAGTTATAGTGGGGTTACTACCTATTGCTTGCTTGCAGTTCACAGATGATATAACCGGTAGGTAGAGGTTTCTTCTGGGTCTTAAAGGTTTGTTAGCCTCCTATCTAACTCATTGCCCTGAACATTGTTCAGTTTGTTTAGCACACCCACAGACAATATAACAGCTTCTAGCTCAGGATGTTGATTAATAGTATGTGAATGACCTTGTATCACACGGCAATAACACTTCCACACTCTCCTATTTAAATAGGAAAGGGACACCACTCAGGAGACTTTGTACACACAGGTAGCGTTGTATTATCTAACAGGGGTTATAATATTTACATTGATTGCTTGTTTCTTGTGTCTCCCAAAGCAGAGCTTTGGAAGGTTCACTTTTATAGTTAGTCTCAGAGGATCTTCATGCTGTGAGGAAAGACCCTTGGGTGTACATTGTTAGTATGCGCTCTGATAACTGAAGAAGGTGATGCCTGTCACCTTATCACATGAAGAGATCTTTTGCGAAACTTTTTTCCTGTTTCCTGTGTCCATGTAATTTTGAAAGCAGTTAAAACTATAAGCTTTGTTCAAAAGTTGTTCATTCATAATTTATAATGGGCTATAAATCTAAGGTATAATGGACTAAAAACTGTTGTGAAACAGTAGTGTATAAAGGTTATGAAGATGAATGAGTAAATTACACAAATTAGTTTAATCACTTAAAACGAGTACAGTAACATTGTTTCCAAATTCTGTTCCACTATTTCAACAACTCTTATCACATCACTGAACCCCATGTTCGAGTATTGTCATGTTAAGTCATTCAAACAACTTACAATGAACTTAAAACAGCTCTGCTTTATTGATCACACACAACAGAATTACTCCATCTCAACTCTCACCTAAAGTCCCGCCCCCGTTGCCCCAGCAACCCAGGACCCCACAATTACAACCAATCATGAACTCCCCTGAACACACATCACCACAAGTATCATTAAATTGCAACATAAAATGAACATAAATACAGTAAAGTTTATTTTAAAGTTTTTACTGCTTATACTGAAGGTATATCTACAGTAGGACGTCCCGTGTCTATCAGCAGATCCACCCATGACAGAAAAGCCAAAGTTGTGCGCCATTTCTGTTTATTATTTTTTAAATACAGTATGTCTTGGGTTGCCAAGGTGAAGCAACAATATCACCTTTCTTCACTGCTTCTACCAACACAAGACCAAATTATTGTAGAAACCTGAGACTCATACCAATACTTATCGCTGTCAATTGTGCTTTTGCTCTGGACTCTGTTAGCTAATTTCAGCTCCTTTCATCTGTGTTATATCTTTTGCAGAGAGTTTTAAATGTAAACATTAAGTTAAAGACCGCCCTTATAGCGTGTAAAGAGGAGTGGAAAAGATGAAGGCCTATTTTGGCACTTATTCTGTACATCTTATAAATAAGTAATAGCCCTGGACATGTAGCAGTTAGTAGAGGTAGAAGCACATCAACCCCACCTCTGTTTGCTTTCTACATATTTCATAAGCTTAGGAGGGGGCTGTGGAATAAAAGGCAGTTATACAAGGGTCGGGTCTGTTCACTGTCATGGCAACGCTACTATTAATAATAGCAGTAGAAGTGTCCTCACCACCTACAAGGGCCCCTGTTGTTTTTATTTTTTTTTCCTCTTGGCTTCCTGGGGATGACAACAAAATTGGGCCCCTGTTGTAGCCATTACAGTCCAGCCTATGAGGACACTGAACAGGTCGAAGAGCGTTTGCTTTGGAAATTATCCACACTGTTTCCTTTACAGTGAGCAGGTCACCACAGGCCTCAATGGCCTGACTGTGTTTTAAAGCCCTGCTAATGTTCCTCTATTGTCACATTCAATAAGTGGCAACTCCAGTTGATATCTGTGTTGAATGTCTAATTAAATTCAAAGTGATGGAGAACAAACTAATACTGTATGGGTCAAATGCAAGGGGTTTTGCTAAAAATGTTTTTTTTATATTAATTCTACATGTATCAGGAACCAGGTACAACCTCCAGAAAGTTATGGTTCTCTCTCTGTCACTTACTGTTCGTCACTGTCACTTACTAGCCTGTCCCCTGCCATGCTGATATCTTGCTGTTTAAGTTTCTGTAGCACTTTGACTTTGTAAATTATTTCCTTTAATAAATGCATCATTATTCATGGGAACATATGCAATGCATGGTCTACCTTTATATCATGGTCTACCAGTCAGCTGTGACAATTTACAATGTGTTTTATGGTTATGCCTGAAGCCTCAGGCTTTTAAAATCCCCTTATTGAAACAATTTCTTGCAACAGAGTAATAGATGTTTAAGCAGAGAAGCAAAAAGTTTAATTTAAAGAACATTTAAATAAGTTTGCGAAGTCAACTAAACTTGAAATTGTGGCAAGTACAAACATACCAATTCAAACACAACATTTTGCTTTCGTTTATGTTTTCAAGATTTATACACAATCAAATAAAATCTGTTTTATGTCTCTTTAGAGATTTGTCTTTCACATATCTCTCACGAAAGGTCTACTATAAAACTCGTGCCTGCATCTCCATGCATTATGTTATTTACCATTATTTTGTCTATTTTAGCCTATATCCCTAAATTTCGGATTGGTTACTGTTGTTTTAAGAACAGTAAAAGAAACTTTAAGTTTAATTTTACCTGATGACATAAACAGTGTCATTTAAATCACTGCACAGCCACAGTGATAAAGCAACCACATAGTAAAAAGCATTGAGGATTGATACTGTACAGCAGGTTAATTCTTAATGCGAGGGGTCTGTGACAGGTCTAACTCTGATATAAATGTAAATGGATAAACTGTGTTCCAGTAAAAGGCTTTTAGATTCAATATAAATTATAAAACTAAGGATAGTGCAAAGAGTTTAGGAACAATCCAGTGATCATCAGTGATTATCCACCTTAAAGCTAAAAATATGTTTAAGATAATTACAATAAATTGTATGATTGCTGTTTAATGATAAATAATAATAAATCAATCCAACAGTAAAACAATGCTGTCCCAGTAAATTACTTACTCCCGGTTGGTTACAGTACATTTTTATTACCCAGGTTTGACAATGAGTGTAGTTTAATTAAACATAACAGAAATATTTTTTCCTTTCTTCTATTGAAAATGCCTATTTTAATCATATAACAGGACATCCCACCATAAAGTCACAACACAGTAAAAGCCATTCGGTTATCTGTAAGTTGTTAACTCACAACAGTGGTCACAGGAATCTTCCTTCCCTTCTGTTCTTATTTTCCCAGGAGCGTCTGGATGTTTTATGGCCCTACAGTAACATCTTCTTGCCCCTCTGTTGTGGTAAGGAATATTATCCAGATAATTTCTTTTTAAAGGTTACTGTGCGCCTGAGGCTATTATTTTACTGCTCATCGTGTGACATTTTCTGCCATTGGACTATAATTACTGCAATCTATGACCGAGTTAATCTCGAATTTGAATAATTGGACATTGAACTATATAAGTGTCAATACCACCACTTACTGTGCTATTGTAAGGGGCATTTTACTGAGAAATATGAAAGTCTAAAAGTTAAATGGGGTTTGCAGTTTATATGTTAATGTACTTTAAATTCATGTTAATACCACTTGTCTTAACAAAACAACAGTCATCAGTCTTGTAGTCGACAAGGAAGGGATTATATATTGCCAGATTGTTGTTGTTGCAAAATTTTCACCTGAAGACATTCATTTTGTTATGGCTAGTTGTTTTATCCTACTTATATTACAGTGCTACAACACATATAATTAACTTTCTCGATTCAAACTATTGATATGACATGAAATGATGTATTATTTTAGTAGTTATTCCTTAATTATGTGAAACATTTAAGTAGCACAGATCCTGGATGAGTGGTCCGATATCAGTTACTCCCTGGATATGCAGTGGAATATTCTGACACTTGGAGGGTGAAGTTGGCCAATCAAAATGAAGTATTCCAGAGTTCTGTGTAATAATTCATTTTATACTTATGGTCAAATGTTGTAATCATCAGAAAATATCTTCAGCCAATCACTTCCAAAGGACTTGTCATTTTTACCCATTATTGTACTTCATCTTTTGAAAATCAATAATATCTATGAGACCCACAAGTAAGGAACAGTACTAAGATACAAATTAAACAAACCAATAACCACTGGATTCTGGTTAAAATTATGAGAAATGTAATAACATTAGACAAAATGATACTAACCATTGGCTTAGGATGAAAAAACATCTGCTAAATGCCAAATAACCACTTTGACATATTCACATTCATTATTGTCACGGTAAGTTATTCTGAATAATTCTGCCTAGCCATAAGAGTCTCCAGTGATCCTCACCATGCAATAACAACACCCTATAATGAAATAAAACCAATACGTTCACGCTGAATGGGGGGATTGTGTGTGGAGGACTTTAACCTGACACTCTCTTTAGAAATAAAAATATTTATATAGCCCCATTTTTTATTTCTGTGTGAAGGGCCAGGGACTGCAGCCCACCATGGTGATTCTGTTGAAAGTTGAACAGTAACTCATTGTTCCATTTAAGAAAAAAAAAAAACAATCCTAATCATGTAGTATGGATAGTCATAATTGTACAGTATGTAGAGGCTTGGTGTCTCCAGGCTTTTCTGTGATATTAAAGATGTAGGGTGCATTGAATCAGACAACCAATTCAGTGGCCACCCATGGTTAGTCATTGTGGTTTGAGAAAGAGCCTCATTTTAGATGGTTTAGCGTCTAATGTTTCAGCGAACGTAATGTCTCATGGTAACCATATTCTGCTTACATTATCCAGTCATAATCCTCATCTTTAACACAATTCCTAACTACCAACATATTCAATGCAAACAAATCGTAACACTACGCAGACACATGTGGACATGTGGGAGGTTTTGTCTGAGTGTACATAGGAGCGCCACATTTTCCCAGCTGTGAGGTTTTTGATGTTGTTGCGTTAATGGAATAAACTGCTGTCCCATTGTTAAACTCATATGAGTCATCCATTCAGTCACGCATACTATGTGTATTTAGCTACTATAGGCACTTTACAATGCAAACCTAAACAGTTCCCCCCCGATGGCTCTGGGCCTACTCTAATCCTATCCTAAATCTGGTATAAAGCTAAATAGCCTTGATGCTAATACTATTTAGCAGATTAATTTATATTTGCCAGGCCACATTAAACTGAAGCAGAGCTTTTCTGACCCACATTCAGCTTAAACCCAACCAAGGGCATAGATAGTTATTATTTCCCAGTTCTTGTGTATTGTGTAATAGATAGGCAAACAGAGGAAGAGATTTTTGCTAGCATGTTCTGATCGATTTCACATCATGATGGATAAATGTGAAGAGTCTTCATTATGAACATGAGTCTCATGTTCAATGAAAAGACAGCAATGTGGCTACATCTGAAGTGGGTACTAGTATCTTTTTAGCTTCACCATGGCCAAGTCACAGAAGCCCAATTAAGCACAATTAGAGAAATCCCTGGATTCCAGGGGATAATCTTTTGGATTGTAAGGCAGAAAGAAATGGAGAAAAAACAGCCTTGGCGGGGAAGGAGCAGTTCCCTCTCAGAACAAAGTACAGCAAAATCTTATAATGTATGAAACACATGGATTAGCGGTTAGCAAGGGAGCAATGGGGAGATGTGGTTTTGTGTTTTCGTGGGACTGACTTGGCTCAGAACTGAAGTCTTGTGGGAGGCCGGAACTTAATTTCTGCCTGTGTAAATTGACAACTGTTTTAAAATAAGTAAATATATAGTAACCTTGTCGAGCAGATTTGTTTGGTTTAGGTAGACAGGTGCTGTGAGTACTCCTCCATATTTTTGAAAGTAGAAGTCTAGTATTAGGAAAGCAAGCATGCAATTTGACCCCAACAAATTTTTACATCTTGGAGTTAAATTTACTCATATTGTAGATAAATATGACTAATGTAAACCCCAGCCACTAGAGTCTTAGCCTTGTTATAAAAACTGCACTTGCCAATCTCTTAAAGGAATAGTTTACTCAAAAATGAAAACAATTTACTTACCCTTATGTCGTTCCAAACCTGTAATATTTTTCTTGTTTTTTTACATAGAGAAGTATTAAAGAATGTATAGTACTGGCCAATGTTTTATGTTTATATCATAATGACAAACACAAAAGCACTAAGTTAAAAAAAGAAAAAAGTCTTCTAAAGCCTTTGTGCATGTATGCATTGCACTGTGTTCAAACATGCCACTATTATCACCATCAGTCACATCATGTGCATTGTCATTGATGATAGGTCTCATAACACTGACATCACAACATCATTGATGTCATACTTGTGTTGTGACGTGTTATATAAATACACACAGTAGAGTATGACTTGTCATAACTTTTGCATGGTATCACTTGGAATACAGTGTCAGTCTTATGGACTATTAACACTTTTATTATGTTTTTATTTGTTTTTTTTTTTGCTCTTTTATTTGTCAGCGTAGTCACCATTCACATTTATAGTGGACAGTACAGTGTTGGTTTGGAACAACATAATGGTCAATAAACTATTATTTTGGTGAACTATTCTGTTAACTCAGTTAACTCAGAGAGGGCCACACAGAGCTCTATACAAATACTGTACATCCGCTCTTTCTTGCTGTACATAATCTTTCTGTATTGCCGATTGCTCAACTGTAATATTACAAAAGGCTGCAATATTTTCATACAGTGGAAAGATAATCTTATACTTGACTCCAAATATCAAGTCCTTATAACAGGCACATTTGGACCATGAATAATGCACGAGTATTCAAGCTCCTCTCTGGCCCTGAAAGGAAGTGCTTACACCCTGCCTCAGTCACAGGATATCAGCAGCTAATTCATAATTCAGCAGGCTGGTGCACTTGCCACTGGCTGGTGGGCCTCTTGAAGACCCTCTTTGATTTCCTTCCCACACTGTTCAACCTCAGCTGGCTGCATGTGCCTCCCTCAGTTCACATGTTTGGTAAGTCACAGATGTCTTTTTTAACCCCAATGTGGTCAACAAAGTGAATGTGTGTCTGCTTCTAAGCATACCATCAATGTACCCTAACAAGTGTTCAGCAGCTTTGGTAATATTTTGGTGATAAAACAGTACAATATTTAGAAAACTTCACATTAAAAACATACAGGCAAGCATAACACCTCAACACCTTTTACCAGTTGGTCCAAACTTGTAGGCTGCTTTTTTAACATGAAACACAAAAGGAGAAATTTTAAAAACAAAAAGACTCCCTGTTTTCTATTTAATTTAACAAAACATTGTGACCAGTCTGTCAAGCTCCTAAAGGTCATGAATGTCTCTTAAAAGCATGGACTTGTGCATTATTACTTTTTTATGCCTGGTGCTTATAAAATGTCCCAGTCAACACGAGTTTGCATTAATAATGGCATAATTAGAATTTTTGGGTAAACTATTCCTTTAAATAATTAATTAATTCAATACAGTCTAAACCTCAGAGACTGTTGTTCTTTATTGACCAATGTTTTATAAACTTTCCACCTTTTGTATATGGGTTGACCTACTTGTATGACACTTTTCAGTGCTGTGTAATTGTACAGAATGAAGACATTTAGCTCCATATACCTCTGGATGCTGGTCTCCATGACTGGGACACTGGTCCTCTGGGATGTAATAGGATTCTGACACTGGCATTTGTCAAAAGCTTCTTCCTGTTGTATTAGTTGCAAAGCAATGGATCCGCCTTGGCTTCCATCCAGAGATATGAGTCACTGTTTTCTTGAGCGTGAAGGTTCAGATCCCACTGAGGTGATGCTATGAAGATGAAGCGTGACATAATCCGGCTAGTTAACTGGATGTACTCTGTGTGGACTGATATGCACAGTGCATATAAAAGTGTGTACAAACTTATATGAGATACGAGAGTTTTAATTTACTTCATAATAGATAATAAAGAAAATAACTATACAGTACTAAACACAAGCAATGATTCAGTTTAGGCTCAGTTTGTGTCTGTTTTGGGTCAACCGAAACGTGTTTCCACTTGAGGCCCACTAGTGAGAAAACCCAGGAGAAATGCTGTTTTCAGAGCCTACTGAAAACTGCTTTTGCAGTGCTAAAGACAGGGAGAGGAGCATGATGGGTTACCAGCTGTTACCAGGGACAGAGTGGATCTAGCTGGCTGAGAAATGGCACCCCCACATCTTCCTACCTCTACCCCCCACTTCCCCTGCTCATTCATGGCTCATTTACAACACGTTCTGGAGTGGACATCTGCCACCACATGTATCTCACTGATACAGCATCCTCTTTCTTTGTACTTACACTTAGGGTTGTGTAAAAATTGTATATTTCCAAATATTGTGACGTTTTGCATCCTAATATGTTGATATGTTTATATGTCGTAATACACATGATATGTTCACATCAAAAGTCGATAATTGTTGTTTAAAATTTTTACAATATTTTTATTTTTAGAGTTCAATGGAGAGAACAATGTCATACAAAGTCAATACAATGTCACAGTATATCACATTTTTTAACTATTTGATATTAACATTGTGCCCATACCAAAACAAGCTAAAATCACAATCACAGCTTCAATGACTGGCACCCCGTTGCTCTGACACTCATCCTCAGCAAGTGTTTTGAGAGGTTGATCAGAAACTACATCTGCTCTGTGTGCCTGCGTCACTAGATCCTCTACAATTTGCATACCATGGCAACCGCTCTACTGATGATGCCATTGCTTTTACCCTACACACTGCTCTCACCCATCTGGACAATAAGAACACATATGCTTTTTGTAGACTACAGCTCAGCATTCAACACCATAGCACCGGCCAAGCTTGTTGTGAATCTCCAGGTTCTAGGCCTAAACAGATCTCTGTGCAAATGGATCCTGGACTTCCTGTTCGGCAGACGTCTGGAAGCCAGAATGGGTAATAACATCCACTCCCCGCTGACCCTCAACCCTGGAGCCCCTCAGGGTTGCATCCTTAGCCCACAACTGTACACAGCTCCAATGTCATTGTCAAATTTACACAATGTGTTTGTGTGCTCTGACACCCTCAACGGGACACCAGTGAAGAGGGTCAACAGCTTTAAGTTGCTTGGTGTTCACATCACTAAGGATCTTTCATGGTCTACTCACACAGATGCACTACTGAGAAAGGCACATCAGCACCTCCTGTTCCTCAGGTGAGGACGTTCGGTATGAGCCCTAAAATTTTCAGAACATGCACCGTGGAAAGCATACTCACCGGCAATATCACTGCCTGGTATGAGAACAGCACCACAGGCAACCGCAAAGCACTGCAGGCGGTTGTGCAAACTGCTCACCATATTATAGGACGTGAGCTTTCATCCCTTCAGGACATCTATGCCAGGCGGTGCTTGAGGAAAGCCCGGAGGATTGCCAGAGACTCCAGCCACCCGAGCCATGGTTCGCTCCCTCTGCTGCCCTTAGGCAGACGGTACCACAGCATAGGGCCGCACGAGCCGATTGAAGTACAACTTTTTTCCTCAGGCTGTCAGGCTGCTGATCACACAGAACTGATATGTTGCACACCCTCACTCCATCCTATGCCATGCACTGCACTTTACTGAACCACCACAATTCAATAACTGGACTCTAATGTAGCATGCACTGCACTTTAACACAGCATTCACTCTGCCATCACTCACTTATCAAACCACTGTACACCTGGAACTGTATATTACTGTTATCATGTGCATCATCACTGTGTATCGTGTATAGCTGTAGCTAGGTATATTATTGTGTATACCCTTTATTGTGGGTAACTGTGTACATTTACTGTGTGTTTCTTTTGTGCTAGCTGTGTACATTTATTGCATGTATCTTTTGTGCATACTGTTTATATTTTACGGGCATATCTTTTATTCCTCCTGTGTTTCCTGTGTATATACTTTGCATAATGTGTATTGTTGTCTGCATTGTATTCTGCATGGACTGGAGCAGGCTCTCAAAACTCACTCATCATGACACTTGTACAGCTGGTGACATGGCAATAAAAAGTGATTTGATTTGTGATTTGATTTTAAAACCTTGCCAGGTCTTTCCACTCTTGCTCACACCAGTCCAACCCTCTTTTATTATTTAGGATATTTAATAGAATATTTACCTTATTTTGTCACCCTGGTAAAAGACTCGGTTTCATAAGCATGTGTTTGTTTGAGTTCAGTGTGTGTGCCTCAGTGCTGTCACGACTATCTACAGAAATGTGACCTCAGGGAATGTTTAATTAGAATCTTCACAGATTCTTGACTGACTTAAACTTACACTGTCTGACACGATCTTTTCCTTTGCTATTTGAAGGAGAAACGATTTCTTCACTGAGCAATTAATTGCAACAATTAATGCCTTAAATTGTATTTATTTGTTTATTTATTTGTGCAGTTGAGTTCTTTGTGGGTAACACTGAAACATAAAAAAAGAAATATATATACAAATGTTTTTTTGTTGCTTAGTTAATTAAATTAATTAAAACAGTTAATCAGAATAGATAGAGCAAAATGAATTTTGTGCAACAAGACTAAAATTCTATACAAACAGGCTAGTTTTTGTTGAAATAATTTAAGTTATTTGTGTGAAAATGTTTTCTTTAATTAAAGTAAAATACTGCAATATACTACATTTTATTGCCGTATAATAATTCCTGTTTAGATTAATATAGATTAATATTAATATAGATTAATATTTAGAAAAATAGTCTAATGTTTGGCATTCTGCAAACCTTTATGTTGCTTCTAGCATTGAAAGAGCTTAATGCAAGAAACTTCGCTTTCTATTATGTCCACCACTTTTTGATTTTTAGCCGCACACTAAACCACATAAGAGTAGATGAGTTCAGGCATTTTAACTGTTTTCTGCTGAAAGCTCAAGGTTTCAGGTATAGAAACAATTGTATGTGATTGTACTTTCGGTCTCAGTGGCGGACAATAGTAAATGTGCCATTCATGCATATGGCCATCAAGTGTGGGCTTTTCAACATTACAAAAGCCTTTTTCACCACAGGGTCTGAGACTAGGGAGAAAATGATAGGTCAGTTGTCTAAATGGTTAGACATTTAGATGAGACATTTTTATATGCACAACCATGTACCACAGCATTTTGTAACTTGCATGTGTGTGCTAGGAATTTATACTAGACTGTAAAAAAACTTTATAAAACGCAGTTAAAACCCTACTGAGCTATTTCTACCTGATCTGACCCTTGAAGTTAGCACTTTACAGCCTATTTACTTCCTTAATATGACGTTTTTAAGTGCCACAGTGTTTAATGAGAAGAAAATCTAGGGTGGGTTTTTGATTTTATCCATCTGGAAGACATGGGATTGAAAAAAAAAATAGGTGTGCAATATCAGAATGGGATAGTTGTGAATAAAAAAATAAAGGGGACTGGTGATATCATTTGATTATAAAATTGTTTTGTAATAATGTGCCCTAAAACATAGCAAAATAAGGCCAGAAAATAAAGGTTAAAAGTACTTCCATTGGCGTAACTTAGTGTAGTCAGGCCAATCCAGTCATTTTACGACATTATTATATTACACGTTAATTTAGATTAATTTACACATTTTTAGATTGCATGTTCAAAAATGTTGTGATAGTGTATCTATGTGATCTCGTCTACATGGTATTGCACACTGATCTCAACAGTAGGTCATGGATTTTGTGTTTTGTGAAATGAGTCTCCCTTTCAAATTGCAATATTAAAATAAGTAATAATTACTTTATAAACTTCCAGACCAATGTACTGTTTTTTTTTTAATTACACTTTTTACACTCTAAATAAAAAAGCATTTTTGAACTGTAAAGTTCCATAAAGAACCTTAAACATTCAAGGAACTTTTCTGTTTCACCTAAGGTTCTATGTAGTGGAAATGGTTCTTTAGAATATAAAATGGTAAGAAATAAATAGTTCTTTGAGGAACTAAAATAGTTATTCTATGGCATCGCTGTGAAGAACCATTAAGAGCCTTTTTTTTAAATGCAGTAGCTCATGACCTTTGGTGTAATTCCAGCCTAGTCCACAAGAGGAAATTTGACAAGTAAAGAGATTTTAGAAGACACAAACCTCGACCTTCTATTTCAGATTTCCAAGGATATGTGGTGTATTGGCATGATTGATAACATATCTCTTCAGAGCCTTTTAAAAATAGCAAGATTAGACTTGCATGTTCTTAAGACAGAAAAGTTATAATCCACAGCCCAAAAGCTTTTTATTTTTTAATTAAAGAGAAATCAAAAGCAATTCAAGAATAGGCTTAGTTTATTGGAAGCATTTAGCTACATTAAGCTCCTTCAAGTTGGTAAAATCTTCCTTCGTTGGCATATGGCCACTGTTGTTTTCTACTTTTAAAGCAATGCATCCCACCCCTCCTTTCTTCAAGAGGATCACATCAGCTTTGTAAAGGAGGAAAAAGTGTTTATGTTGTTGATTTAATTGTCATGCTAATTTAGGTGATTGAAGTGATTAAATATTTGCAACGAGGCTTTGAAAAGAAGCATGCAGTTACCAAGGAGACCCTCACATTCAACCACTGTCTTGTCAGTCACAATAAAACTCTCATCTCCAACCCAAAGAGAAAGGTCTTCATTCTCTCAAAGCCTGCGAGGATTTGTAAACTGCTAGCGAGTAGGTGGATGTGCTGGGTGTATTCACATTTTATGGAGATGAACAATTCTACATGCTTTAAGGACTGTATAGTGCAACAAAAATTAATTTATCATTTGCCTCTGGGATAAAGCTTTGCTTTACATTGAGCACAGTTGAAAATATTGATAGACAGATTCAAACAAAACTGCTGCTCAATGCATGCTCACATGTGTCTACCATGTGAGAAATGGAAGGTTTTTTGGTGACATTTTACAATAAGGTTAAACAGTATACTTCAAACTTTCAGGACTATGTTTTTGCGACTAGTCTTTATCTAGTAACTGTACTGAGGATTATAAGTATAATTGTTACATAATTGTGATGTGTTTGTCATGACAGATGGAGGTGTGAAGAAGGATCCAAGAGCAGGGCTGGAGCCTGACAGGGCACTCTGGGGTGAGTTTAATGGTTTGCTGTTAGCAATGATGCTCTCCCCAGCAATGACGGCCATCATCCTGACCACTGACCTGCAAACATAATATATCATAATATGATACATTAATGAATATATCCTGATATATTCATTTTATATATATATATAATGAATATGACTTATATGTTATTATGTTTGTCTATTTATTTATTATAAATTTAGAATAAAGTTTAGAAACAATCCGACCACAAAATACTCAAAACTTACAGACTCCTTTTGGCCATTTGTTAAGATGAAATGTTTTATGTATATTATCATTATTTTTATATATTGATCTCTACAATAAACAATTTATTTTGGCGTAACAAAAATTTGTTTGGTTTAGCTCATTCTGGGGTAGCTCATTCTACCCCTGTAAAAAAGGTGTTTGTGTTTCAGCAGTATTTTGAGAATAGCACACCTGACTTTACTGAAAGATCTTGTTGCGTAAGAGATATTTGCAGAGAGTGATGAATGGCTGCACAGGAGAGGTTGTCTGGAAAGCTCTATATATAATATATATGAGATTGTTTGGGCCTGTATTATGCCAATTATAAAATAATGCCCTACCTAATTTTGAATAATTTAAAGTGATCAGTATAAGAATAATGGTAATTGAAAAT
Source organism: Ambastaia sidthimunki (assembly GCA_036877625.1). NCBI lineage: Eukaryota > Metazoa > Chordata > Actinopteri > Cypriniformes > Botiidae > Ambastaia > Ambastaia sidthimunki. Next base: position 19,600 of record JAZGTK010005122.1, read on the forward strand.
TTGACATTGAAAAGAGATGCATGCATACATGTGTGCACACACAACACAGTAAACCAATGCTTTTGCTTCTTAAAGGTAGAATTACTTTGTACATATACAGTACAGTTGCCACAGCCCTTTAAACCCTCAATCTATCCCGTTATCAATACCTAAATATGTTATAAACATAATGTGAACGCCAGTGGAACGTGCATGCTATGGGGAACACAAAACTAAGGGGAAACATGGGGGGGGAACAGATTCGACACAACACCGGCACTAAGAGCTTCTCCTGCACAGCTAAGGGTGTACATTTGTGCGCAATTATTACCAAATGAGACCCAATAATTTTTGGCATGCTTGTTATTTTTCTTCAACTAATGGGGTCTTGTTGACAATTAACTATTAAAAACTAACTAAAGCATACTGCATCATTCCCTTGAGAACTGAAACAAATGTGTGACCCCATGAATAGCAAGGTGCAGACGCTGTCAACTCTTGCAAACATACAAAAACAGTGTCTTGACTTGTCCCTTACCAAAGGAAAGAGGCCTTCAGGATCTGCCAGATTTTCAGTGAATATTACTCTTGTTCTGTCAGCCACATGGAAATAGCGAGAGACAGGGTCCTTAAAAACATCTTTCTCTCTCATGGACACGAAGCACAATTATCTCTGCGTCTGCTTCAGCCAAGATCTACCAGTCAAATTGAGTGGGAGTGTCAGGCTGTGGGCGGTGTGCCACCGGAAGGTCAGAGAGCCCATCTTGAAGCCAGATATCTCTATAGCTGCTGCGTGTGCTTTTCAGCATGGCTAGAACAAGAGATTCCTGACCATCTGCCTTAGCGAGAGATACATTGGTTTCCTGCTAAGGTGCCAAAATCTGTCATACCGACAAAGACTCACAGCAGCTGTTGCAGGAACTTGGCATTTCTTACATTATAGAATAGAGTCGCGATATTCTGAGATAAAGTATAGTGATACATGAGGTTTTATTCATGTACACATCTAATTAAACAATTACTATTGTCCCACAGTACATTTTGAATATTATAGATATATTTAAAAGTTGAGATATACCTTCTGGCTTTTCTTTAAATTAATGCTGTATAATTACCTTATCAGAAATTACATGATCCAGTGTTTTGTTATACAGTTACACCACAATTTTTTTTTCATGTTTTTCTTTTTTCAACTTTTTAACACCACTGATTTATTAAACAAAGGACAAAACATGTCCAAGAATTTTACCAACTAAATTTAATTAGACATTGTCATTAGGATATACTTAACACTAATGTGCATTCACATATTATTTCTTCATTGTATTTTATTTTAAATTATGGCATTATCATAACTACCTCTACAACCATCTGTCCTTAAACCATAACTCAAAACACATAGATTAAACAAGACATAAATATAAATAATTAAAAGAAAGCCCCTGACAGAAAGATTCTTTCTAATTACACTTACATATGGTCTCACAGTTATGCACGCTTTTGCATCTATCTGTCTGTCTGTTTAGTTAGTTAGTTAGTTAGAATGACCCATTAGGCAATAGTTAAGGAGAGTACAGACCTAATAAAGCAAACCAGGGAGGGAGGGCATCCTACCAGTTTCAAAAGGGAGACATATGTAACATAAACAAGATAACACATCAGGTAGGGAGGAACAGCTTATGTGTAACAGGGTTCATTTGCTAGAATATTTTGAAGGGAGCCATGTACCTGGGGGTCCCAAGTTTAGAGCCACACTCTTTAACCAGTTCCTAACATGATTGCCTCTGTATATCCAATGGTCAAAAGCAGACAGATCTGAATGCTCACATGTCCAGGGAAACAAAGGAGACTGGAATCCAAGGATACACTGAAAGGGGATCATATCCATAAAGAGTTATCAAAAAGTTTTGAGCATATTCAGTCATGGGAGGAAGCAGCTTTATGTTGGTTGTTGTAGCAGTACATTCTAAGAAATTGTCCCACCTTTTGGTTAAGCCATTCCAGTTGAACATTAGACCTGAGATGATATAAGGAGGTGAGAATGATGAATGATTAAGAAGGCCACAGAAACTTTCTACACCTGTTAATACATTTTTGGTCCTGTCAGATACAATGGCCTTAGAAAATAAATAACAAAATTCTTTAAAAACAGAGCCTTCCACAGCATTCTCCAAAGCAGTGAAGGTTTTCTGAGAGGAATCAACATGTTTTAAGAAAATCACAACCAGGATGGCGAGGATGGCATATTATTCCGGACCTTAATTCCGAGATGGGATTGTTTGGGGATAGAAAGTAGCTGGATAAGACGTATAATTGATTGCAATACTTGGAATAATTGGTCTAAGCAACCAAAACTTGTTCCTTACAAACTGAATGGTGCAAGTCTTACCCAGGTGTCCACAACTCAACAATGGATGCACTCAATTAATGATTTAAGAGCGAAGCACCAAATACTATTTTTCTGGGCAGGTTTCTGGAAGAGTTTCATCTCGCAATGCCTGTTGAATCAGCTAGGAGAATTGTTCAGGGTAGAGAACCTTAGGAACAAATATTTTGTTTTGGGCAAGTTTCAGGAGAAGGTTTATCTCTCTGAGTCTGTTGAATTTTACCAATGATATTCCACTGTACAGGAGCTGTGACTAAGAAGGACCTGATGATGATGTGAGGTTCCACAACACCCTGGCCCATGCATCAACCTTCTGTATTTCAGGTTGCGATGGTCAGTCACCACAAGATATGAGTGTTTCTCTCTCTCAAATATGATGGCCAGCAGCTCTTTGATGCCCACATCATAATTAGATTCTGCAGGGGATAATTTTTAAAAAAAGAAAGCACATAATAATAGCTTGGCCAGAGTGCAGTAACTTTGGGACAGCACTGCTCCTACTTCAAAGTCCAGTGAGACTGTAAACACTTGGGAGGTCAACTTGGAAAAGATAGGGCCTCTTGTATTTTCTCTATGGTAGCTGGAACAGTTATGAGTTATGAACAAATGTATTTTTTTCAGCAAGTAGGGCCCCAACTTGAAGATTCACAGGCTTGGTTACTCGTGGCACAGAGCTTTGCCCACTCTAAAGCTCAAAGACATAAAAAACAGCATTTGGGTTTCCTTTTTGAGAAATGCCTTTACTTGCTGGGCAATGTAAATAGAACTCTGATACAGGAGAACCATCAAAGTTATCACTGAGAACGCTTGCTGACAGTGTTGTGGAAGCCACTCTGAAACTGTAGCTTGATAAGCTACAAGCCTCTTAGAATTAAAGTAGTTAAGCTACTCTTCTGAAAAAGTAGTTACACTACAAGTTACTATCAAAAAGTAGCTAGATACTTTAAAACTACTTTAAATGTATTAATTTCTTTTTACTTGACATTGTATATTACAAATAATTAGATAATTGTTAATGATGAATGCAAAAGATTTTAACAAAAGATTTTAGAGCAATA